>JAVQJS010023292.1:0-15736 GCA_036024795.1 Galaxias rostratus | reverse complement strand
CACACACACACACACACACACACACACACACACACACACACACACACACACACACACACACACACACACACACACAAGAGCAAGGAGCAGAAGATATCAGTGAACAAAATACGAGGGGTTAAAAAAATAGAGAAAACGGATTTCTAAAGGAGAGGGATTTGAAATGGAAAGTGAATGTACTGGAGAGGCTGAGCCCTTACAGGACAAGGAACAGAAACCGCCCGCCCGCTGTAGATCCTCCTCTACCTAGGCTGCAACGGGCCGACCACGCACGGTCAGTCTGTTCCCAGGGACTCACCACCACAGAGGAGGGAGTGAGAGACCTGCACGGGTCAGTATGAAACAGGCTCCGTTGTGAACACACTGGCGGAGAGACTGTGAGAGAGAGAGAGAGAGAGAGAGAGAGAGAGAGAGAGAGAGAGAGAGAAAAAAAAGTAGAGGAGAAAGAGGGAGGGAGGAGAGAAAGAGAGAGGGAAAGGACGGGAGACAGACAGAGAGAGAGAGAGAGAGAGAGACGCAGGAACGAAGGTTTGGATTTAATGGTGAGACGTCATTAACAGAAAAGGGGCAGACAGACAGGGAGAGAGGCGGTGGAGAGAGAGAGAGAATATTAAATAGACGTCCACAATTTCAACTACTTTTTCTACACTCACATGCTAAACTCAACCCAAACCGTTCTAGTATCCAAATGTCAGATTATTTCCTATTAATTGTCAAATGACTGACCAGGCATTAAGTACAGTTCTAATTTGTTTGTAGTGTCTTGAAGTAACACAAAGATATTTTCCAGCCGTGTCATACATAGCACACAGGACAGAATCGCGCAGGACGATTAGTCCTTTATTGTGTTCTGTGAACCGCGTGACCTGACCTAACCCGATCCATAGCTGTCACCAGCAGTCCCCCCGTGGCTATGGAACAGAACAACGACCCACTTGAAACAGAACAAGTGGTCCTTTTTTGATTTTTTGAACTCCCTATTCCTCTCCCGTCTCTCTCTAGCTCCACCCCAGGGGGTTGGGGTGTGTGTGTGTGTGTGTGTGTGTGTGGGGGGGGGGGAGTTAACCTGCTCTTTGTGTCAAACTGAAAGCCGGTAGACTGGTGGTGTACTGGTACTGGCTGGCTGTCTCTCTCCACGGGGGCCCTGACACGCTGTCTGCCCACTCAACCCCACGGTGAACACCTACCAAGCCCCCTGCACCTGGTCAACTAACCAGACCACCGCCTCTCTCCCTGTCTGTCTGCACCTCTCCTTTGAATGACGTCTCACCATTTAATCCCATCCTTTCAGGGGCGAGTCTCTCGCTCTCGCTCTCTCTTGTCTCTCTCTCTCGTCTCTCTATGTCTCTCTCTCTCTCTCTCTCTCTGACTGTGGTTCTCTCTCTCTCTCTCCATCTGTACGTGCCTTGTTAACACAGCAGTGCTGCAAAATGCGGTGTCCATCAACCCTGCATAAAAAGCAAATAACTAACTAACTAACTAACTAACTAACTAACTAAAAGACAGAAAGACAACCGTTTCCCCAGCCTGTTGATGGTGTCCCTGGTGTCAGTTGACAGGTGTCCGTCACGCCGTCTCATGCCCTCTAACAGGGGCTCGCCAATGTTGTTGTGTCTCTCTGGGGGTCCATCAGCCAACCTCCCAGCTGACTTATGAGCTTTACCCTTATTTTTTGGTGGTGCGACAGACCCTGCTTTTGGCCTGACCATCATCAGAACAGATCAAGAGAAGCAGCTTTTAAGTGGAAAAAGAAAGAAAAAAGTTAGCGACAAGATTGAAGGAGATTTAACTAAGAAGATTGACTGAAAAATCTATAAATAGTCTGTTTTTTTGGTGTTTGTTTTTAAACACCCGTGAAACACTTTGGCTGTTCCGGAGGAGGACCACGTCCTGAAATACGTCAGAGGCCGGCGTCTGCCTGGTGTCCTATTACACGTCTAACGAGGCAAGGGGCCTTTAAACACTGGGGATAGATTTAGTGTCAATCTGACATTCTAAAACAAACACACTGGCCTACGTTTGTTCAGCACCCGTACCTGCAGTAGTTTTCGGACTCTCCCACCCTCCTGTGATGTGATCTCCCCCCCTCTCGGATTTCAATTGGTTCGCTCTGTAGCACAACTATATACAACGTAATTACTCAAACTACAGCTCGAGCGGATTATCAAAAGCTAACGAGTTGGGACACCCACCTCGAAGATTCGTATACTCGTCCGATAGGATCACATCCAGGATAATCTAAAACCAAAAAAGGGAACGGGGCCAACTACACAAAGGTGAGGAATAAATAACACTGACATGATCTGCTCCTTCATCTGTCCTTTCCCAGGCTTACACATCTGCACTCTACGCAAGACCTACTTTTGGGAAATAATAACGAGGAAAATATACGTTTACGTCAAACTGAAACCCAAAAACCCCTTCTAATATCCGAATAGCCCGGTTCTGATGAATGGAGAACCACTCCAAAACGTTATAGGCGAAGACTTGTTCCAGGGATGGGGACATTAATCCTGGAAAGTAACATTTCCAAAACATTTCCAAAGATTTTGAAATCCCTAAATCGCAAAAACAGACTATTTCCTCCTGGGATTCAGGGTCTGGTTACACTCAGTGCTATTCAAGTGGAGCCAAGACGAACTCTGAACCTTTGGCTTGTGGAAAAGAGCGAACGCTCTCCTACCAAACACTTTGGCCAATTACACACACACACACACACACACACACACACACACACACACACACACACACACACACACACACACACACACCCACCCACACACACCCACACCCACACACACACACACACACACTTAAACAACAAAAACACCAATAACCCCCAAGTTTCTTTGACAGCTGTACATGGCTCGTAACATCTGTCTCCAGAGCAGAACTCTTCAATCACTGGAACGAGGAGGGCAGGGTCGGAGACGGCCAGAAAACAAGAGATCAAGAGACAAGAAAAAACAACACAGCAGCTGTGCTAAAAATAAGAGTCTCACTGAAATCAAAGAGGAGTCTCGCAGATGCTGACACCATGTGATGCATGTAGGCCACGCTGTAAGGGACAAGCAATAAAAGGTAGCTTGAAGATCACTGTGGAGATTATAAATTACCCTTCCCTCTCCTCCCATCACTGAATGTAATAACCCCCCCCCCCTGCCAAAGGGGGGGGTCGGGGTGGAGACGGCGAAGAGAGAAGGGAGAGGCATGAGCGAGAGCGAGCGCTCCGCGGACACCAAACTAACCCCATCTCACAGACGGCAGGCCCGCCGCGACCCGCTCGAAACCATGGCAACGTGTTCCGTGCGTTTGACAGGTGAGAAGATAACACAGCAGCCGGGGGAGTGAAAATGAATAATAGTCATAATAAGAAATATAAGAGAAATAAAACTGGATGAATAAAAAAAAAAAGAGGCATCTTTCCATTTGAGGTGGCCGTTTTCTTCCTCTTTCCCTTCGTCTTTATGTTCCTAACCAGTGGATCAGATCAGACACAGGTCTGTCCTAAAGACCGGCCCGGCACACAGCTCAAGGAGATGCTTCCCATTCAAGGACACCAAAAGATGTCTCGTGTGTGTGTGTGTGTATGTGTGTGTGTGTGTGTGTGTGTGTGTGTGTGTGTGTGTATTGAGCCTCAAGGTTAAGAAAAGCTTAGTAAAACACACCAAATGTCCCCCCATTCCCCTGACGATAGGGAATGTCAGGGTGAGAGGTCAGGGACCACACAGACCTCGTGGTTGACTCAACACAGATTGTTAAGTTAAGGATGCCTCCGGCTGAGGACTCACTTCATGCACAAGGCACCGCCTCTCCACGTAAAAAACAAACAAGCAAAATCACTTAACTTTGCCTGATTAAGAACGGAACCCAAAAATATTTTTTTACATTGAATCACTGGCATCGTCATACCAATTACAACGGATGACAACAATAAAAATAATAAAAAATATACAGAAACTAAAAGAAAAAACAAAACAAATAAAAAGAGCCATGGCAAAGAACCCCAGTGATAATTTCCTCGGACACCTGTCCAGAGAGTGTGGGTGTGCTGGTGAAAACACAAACAGCAGCGTGCGATTTTGTTTTCTCCCGGTTACCGCGGGTTACTCGCCATGTCCTCCTACGTCCTCCTCCTTCCCGCTCACTCGCTCGCGGCGGACCGGCTGTCACGATTCCCGGCCCACTCGGCAGCCACGCTCCCCGGTAACTGCAGCGCCGAGCAACCCTCCTCCCGGCAACGCTCAGGGGCGGTGAACGAGGCTGCGGTGGTGAGGTGGAGAGAAGCACTTATTGTTCACTGGCGCATGCGTGTGTGTGCGTGTGTGTGTGTGTGTGTGCGTCTTTGTGTGTGTGTGTGTGTGTGTGTGTGTGTGTGTGCGCGCGCCTGCGTGAGGAAACGAAAGAGAATCCAAATTTTGGGCATCTCTAAAGAACCACTCCAACTGTGATATGTCACCACCCAACCCGAACATAAAGACATATTCTCTGTGGTCAGATAAGCAGTGTAAGAGCTGGACAGACCGCGTCAACCGTCGTCCGGGGCACTCGTCTTTACACGCGTCCGTCCATCCACTTCTTTAATGAATCCCTCCATTTGTCCATTCACAGCCATTCAACCTATCGGTGATGGTACGCAAGTGTAGCAATCCCTTTTATTCCGCAGAATCACACCTCACTAACAGACACTCACTTCGCTCGCAGGATAAGTGTTTACCATTAGTCAGTGTGTGCTTGACTACTTGCATTTACAGAGTTTCACCACCCCCTCCCCAAAAAAATCAAACTCATGTGTTTTTTTTTTTTAAGGAATCTGTGTGTGGGAGAGTATTCTGGACTGAGGCCTCGCAGTGACGGAGAGCAGCTGTTGTAAAAGATTACGTAAACGTCAGACAATAGCAACAGTAGCCGAGTAAAACAACCAGTAGTTTGAGCGGCGAGTTATTTACTCAGTCACATAAGGTGACCTTTTTACATGGGCCCACCAATGAAACATTTATTTGGATAAATATTTATCCGCCCAGTAGCAACAGTTTCACCAGGATGTACATTTTGTCGTAACACCGCTTTAACTTAACACGGGAATCCAGTGAACGTCTCCATAGGACAGGATTGAATGACGACCATCAACCAAACTGTCAGAAACGATCGTTTGCACTGCGATCACTGCCCTTTGAGCAGAGAAAAGTCATCCTAGCCGGCTGCCTGTGTGGAAAGATTTTACATTTGAATACAAAAAGCGAGCGAGGGATGTGGTCTGTCGGCCCGTCAACGCAAACGGATGACAGTCTGATGCAACGATGACCGCCAGCGAACCCGCCGCAAACAAATGACCTCTGGCAGAGGGCTCATCCAACACAGGTCACACAGAGAGCACATCAATCAAAACACCCTTTTTCCCCTCTCGGACTCACAGACGAAAGGGGTTATGGTTTGAGTGGTCGACTCGAGCACATTTGAAAAGTTAAGGCTGTAGTCTACCACTCCCGATGTCATTTTCACAGTCCGACGCTTTTCCGATCGCGGAGACCCACTGGATGAGTCATGCTCACCTCGCTACATTTTATTCCAGCCAATCATTACCATGGGTGGTAGTCGTCTGTCACTCCCCCTCCTCCATTAAACACAAACGTGTAAAAAAATGAATAAAAAAGACTATGTAGGAAGATTTTTATTCCTAAAAGGCTGTAAGCCATTTTAGTCATGTCGCACCTCCACTTCTAACCGGGAAGCCATTTCTCATGTGAATACCAAGAGCCTCCTACATTACAATGGTTCCATCCAATAGCCCTCCTTCATGTTCCATATGCAGGCACGGGGGGAAAAAGGATGGACGAACGTAAAAAATGTGAATAAGAAAAAACAAATTGAAATAACAGACTAAACCATAGTTATATTATTTTTCCGTAGATGTTCAGATTACGTTTTTTTCCGGGGTGAGGGGGTTGGGTAGGGGGCAACGCAGGGGATGGAATGTTCCCCTGGTCTACCGCGCCGCATGCATCGTCTCTGGTGGATGTTATGGTATATAACATTACACGAGACTTTAAACCCACAAGTATGCAAAGCGACAGGTGCACGGTCAAGTACACTCGGAATGTTGCCATGGGGATACCGAGCAGACCCCATGCGATAACTCAACTAAAGAAAAGAGGAGTAAGAAAAAAAACCAAACAAAAAAACTTCACAGAATAAATCTACCTTGACCTTTCACTATGGCGTCTATTCATAAAAGTAATAGGGTCAAACCTTGCCCTAAGTCATTGAGTCGATTTTTTTCTTCTTCAACAGAGTTTTCCGTAAATCAACAAGTCACGCAACCCACTCAATCAAGATGCCTATAGGGGGAAAACAACACAACAATGCCCAACCCATCCAGGTGGGCGTACGGGACTTCCTGCCCTATAGCAATCTGCGAGCACTGGCTGTACGTCCACAACAGTTCCCCCCCCATCAATTCAGTTTTCTTTTACAGGGTCACTACACACATGATCTACAAGCTAGAGGAACGACCGGAAGAGGTGTGATAGCTATGGATCAAACACACAGCTGAATGATCCACAGTCTGTAAAATGTCATTTGGAACAAAATCTCACTAAACCCCAAACGTTTTTTAATGTATTTTAAAAATCGAACATTCTTAGACAGTAGCTTTAGCACGAAGGCACACAAAATGTGATTTTTATAAACACAGATAAGAACAACCGCACTGTTCCACTTTACAATCCTAAATCAAATTAGCCATTATGTATATAAAAAAGACTATTATATTACTGCTATGCAAGACGTTTACACTTGCACTTACACAACAATTTTTTGTTAGATGTCGTTTTATCCTCACCTTGTGGATCACTGGGATACTTGCAGGACTGAAGCGTGGCTTGGTTGGTTGGTTTAAGACTGGTTTGCCTTCGCCCGCGGTCTCCCCTTCTCACACGCACAGGTGATCTCAGGTGACCTCACCTGTATGTCAACAGCACCTGGTGGGGGGTAAAGCAAGGATAAGCGAACACGTTTCACAGCTCTCGAATGCTACGTTAAATAAGAATAGCTTGAGAGCTGCAAAACGGTCAAAAGATCAACACAAAGTTGGGAACCGTAAGTTGCCAAACTACCTGTAACAAAGTCACAATGGTATGTCGCAAACATCCGTAGGCTATATTAAAAAGGGAAGAGAAAATTAAATAAAAGAGAACGTTTGCTGTAGGAGTCTATGTGTTGATTTAGGTTAAATAAGTCGGAAAGGGGCAGAGCATTGATTGGACACTCACAGTAAAACTTAACAAAAAAAATGGAGGACATCATCGTATAGATGATTAAGAACATTATGTTTCCAAACAACCTCGCCGAACATAAACACCGCTTTAACTAGTTGAATCTGAATATGTCCGGTGGTGTGGACAGGACTGAGGAGTGTCAATAGGATGAAATGTAAATGGTTGCATCACCACCGGGCTCGCTCGCGGTCTTAAATCAGACTCGGCAAAAAAATTACTGCGACTGCCATTGATACCTGAGTCATTAAAGATGTCTCTGTTCGTGACACCAACATTCTGAGCTAATGACAGTTACAGGAAAGAATATCCGCCCGTGTGTTTGTGCTGCAGTGCAAGGGGGTTTGGATGCGAAAAACACCATCCTTCAAATGTTAATATGACCACTCTTCACTTCGAACTGCTAGCTCTGTTACTTACACGTGATCGGAACACAACAATGCAAGAAATTAAATGTATTCGTACATTGGTTAAAATTTATCCCATAATAATGCACGAAGTAATTGAAAATCACATAGACGAATTCTGTAATAATCTTTAGAGATTAGATCATAGGCCAACCATAAGTGTAATTTTATTAGGAGACATTCTAAAACAAGACAGTAATAGGCAAGTAAAACTTTGGACTCAGGAGAAAGATCTAGCAACAGTAGGAACAGTTTATACTTGCTACTGGTTTTCGAATCGTCAACGTTACAGAATAGATGTAGGCTACTGTCAAAACAAAACAAAACAAAAACAAACGTATAATCAAACTGTCTTAACTGATCCAATTCAGTAATTGCATAAAACATATGCAACGTTAGCACGGTAAGCTAGCTTGCTAAAGCTTGCTCCAAAATGCGCGTTAAATTTTTTACAGCACAAATTCATGGGTCTTTGCGTTGGGACATTTTCGATTACCAATTGATACAAAAGTTTTTATTTTATCCCTTTCAAATTGAGTGAATGGACTAACTTCCTATAAAATGTGTATTTCTCGGAAATAGAGCAACTCGTAAAATAGCATGAAATCAGTAAACTTACAATAAAACACTGTCAATCCCACATTCGGTCTTCATCTGTTTTCCCTCAACTAGGTTTGACTATGTTAGTAAATACAATTTCGTTTGCCTACACATAATTAACTAGTATTGGCAATTTAAGCAGACTTTTTCGACTCCCCCAAAAAATCACATTCCAAACAGAGGGCGGGGCATCATTATCAATTGTAGGTCACAACTTTCGTATTCCATCAAATTAGAGATAAAATACACTTTCAGGTGACGAAATAACTGGAATACGTTTTAATTAATGCCACTTAAACTTTACGTACTAAGTTATGTATCCATATGGTTGTAACAAATTTTCACACGTATTAAGAGTCTAGCGCCATCTTGTGCAAAGTTAAAATTAAGACAACACATTTGATACGTTGAGAGTGTGAGAAAAATATATGTAATAAAGATGGTAAGACAGAAATTGCTATTAATTACATTGTTGTATAAAACACTACCAAAACAAAAATGCCTCTTCGGCTCTGGATTGCTGTGACACTGTGTCAGCCTGAACAGGAGATTGGGTTGAAGTCAACGCTTTTCTAGTCTTTCATTGCCTACAGAAAGCCCACGATTGAGAAAGTCATAACTGCGCAAAACCGATTTCATCAAGAATTGACAGGCTATTCTAGAAATCTTAAATAACGGGGTGAAAAATTATCCGAACAATGGAAAATACGTTTGGATGAATAGTAATAAGCCTATTTTATATACTGTACAGTCCGGTGTCATGTTTCATGTTTAACAAAGCTAGGAACCTTTAATTAACATTGGGAATACATTTCATCTGACAAATCAGTTCAAACTTCAACTTCAGTTCAACCTCAGTTCAAAATTGTTGATTGATACAAGACAAAGATGATAACACGAGTAACAAGTTGGAAATAATTAGCTGTCATCAGTTACACGAGACCAGTTTTATACTGAACATTTATTTCAAAATGAATGATCAGTTATATGTACACATCTTGAATATAAGCATCAGAAGAATTAAAAATGTATAGAAGCATACATTACTGTATTGGATTATATTGAGTTGTAACAGTAGTTTACATTACAAGCCATTGATACATTCCATCTGGCCTTTGCAAAAAGCCATATTTTGGTACATCACTGAGTAGTATGTATAACAAAACATAAACATAAATGGTTCCTGATTTGGCCAGGTGAGTGTCTTGCTTGAGAGATATTCGATAACAATTAAAAATATATGTATAATCTCTACAATTAATATTCATGCCGTAATGCTTCCAAGCAAGGCTGTTTTTTCACTTTTTGGCATAGACACAACAATGCCCTTCACATAATTTTTTTTTATCTGTAAATTATAATGTCATGATAGAATATATTTATAAACCAATCAAGGAGTAGTGTATGTTTGGGTTAAAGAAGTGCATTTTAAAAATAAGGCTCTGTACACTAATCCCATATGCAACAAATATCCTAATGAAATGCTATATTTCTCCTTGATATCATTTTTTATTTAACAATTGATTGAAGTATTTTTCACAACTAAGATCTTCCTAAATCAAACCTTGATTACCAGTGGATAAAACAAACACAAGAATCATCTATATCACACAGACGTTTCCTCATCAAGAATGAACACTCATTTTAGAAGGAGCTACAACCATAGGGGTGCTGCAGAGCCCAGGGCCAAACAGGGGGAATACCTTCTCTGTAAACTGGTGTGTAAACGTACACAGGTGCTTTCCGTTTCCTCCATCCCAAAAGGACACCTCGCCTTTATCCACGTTCAGCTTGACCCGGATCTTCTCCGGGCGTCTCTCGACGACGAGCACCGTGCGTTTGGGAGTCAACGCGTTGTATATTCCTTTGCTTAGTCCGATGGTCCACGCACCACGCTCGGTGGACACGGTGAACTTTCTCTTGCGAGCCAGGCTTTCCTTACACACTCCCAGGATCCACTTGGGATTGTCGCCCACTGAAACGTCCCAGCGGTGCTTGCCAGACGTGAAGCCCTCCGCACCCAGGACAAAGACGCAGGGATCAAAGCGTTCGGCGTTGTCGGGGACGACTTGTCTTTCCAAGCTTTCCTGAATGCTGGTGAGTTGCGGGTTCATTGCCAGCCAGGGTGATGCAGTGTTGGGGTCCAAAACCACAGGGACTGTTAGAATACAGAGTTCAAAAGGTTTGAGACCAAACACTAAAACAAAAAACAACAAATAGCTAGATTTTTTTTTTTACCTGTCTTTCGTATTTTATTGCAGCGAAAACAAAAATTAAATCACACCCTGACCTCAAACATATAATTAAATGACGAGATCTTACAATAGGCTCCATCACTTCTCATAACCGGGTTCTCCATACTCACATAAGGAGACATGGGACTGCATTTTCTTCCAGATGTTAGAACCCAGAGAACCGACATGTTGGCCCATGTTCAGGAGACAGCCCTTGGGGTACTCCGGATCCTCATTAGGCCATTGTGCTCTGCAACCACAGGGTGAAAGAAAAGTTCAAACCGGTTTGCAAGTGTTGCACACGTGCCCTTATAAAGTGTTTGTGAAGTCTACTTACTTTTGTTTAAGCTTTTGAAAATTCTGAAACATAGAATTACAACCCATTAGTTTGTGGCAAAAAATATATATATGTATACAATTCCCATGAGAATGATACATTTTTGTCATTTGCATTACATTTTTAATTGTTTTTGGAAGGGTGCAGGTGAAAGATCAGGCAGCTAACTAAGTCTGTGTGCTGCTAATGTAGCACACATTAACAACTAGCACACCTGTTCACAAGCTGATAACAACTTTCCAGTAAGGGGAAGTGTTTATATGACTTGACGGCGAAGCTAGTTTCTGTGCTTGTTGGATGAGGTGATAGGAAATGTGCCGATGTTCCATGTGCAGACAAAGTGTTGCTATCACCATTTAGAACCGTTCCCGCCATTTACAAACAGCTACTATCTGAATTGGAACTACAATCCTTTTAGTCACGGGTAAACCTCTATCTTAGTCACGTCCATCCCTATCTGTGTCAACAGACAAACTACGACCCCCTACCTTAAGAAAATCTAAATCCTCGCCCCCCATTTCCCTCTTCAGAGTTCGGACCAGATCACTGAGAATGGCCAGTTCGCTTGTCAAGGTGGCTATCTTGTTTTCCATGGCCGAGCGCTTGTCTTCCTCCTCGTCTGCCAGGGCTTTCAGGCGGAGGGCCTCCTCTGTATACAGCACATTGTGGAGCCTCTCAAACTCCTCCTTGATCAGCTTCTCAGACTGGTGGGCCTGGCTCTGAAATATAAAGAAAAGAGAAAATTATATTCCAGGTGATAAAAAAATGACCATATTAATGTTTTAATATATGTGTTTCTGCTGTTGAAATGTGAGTATATTTCATTGTTATAACACTGGATTACAGTTAGGGCTAATATCGTACAGGCTAATATCGTACATGGGCTTGTAAGCCCTTGTTGACTTCAGACAAAGCAAGCGATTAGTGAACTGGCTAAATTGTAACGCACACCAAATAATTTAATCGTACCTTGATAAATTCCACTGTGCAAGTGAATTTATTTTTCATCTTCTTATATAATTCTATCTTCTCCTCCAAAATGTTGACTTTGATGTTCAGCTCCTTCTACAAAATTGGACAAAGTAATCAATGTGCCAGTGAAATGAGGGTCCACCAGTATGTCCACAATAATTTAGCAAGAGAGCGAAATTCTCTTAAACAGCCATCATTGGATGGATGGGGGAGTTCAAATGAAAGTAAATGTAGTGTATCTGTTTTTTCGTGCAAGTGTGTGTGTGTGTGTGTGTTTGTGTGTGTGTGTGTCAAGATTGCAGACTGCGGTAGGAAGTTCTTCTAACAGGTCAGCACCATATCTTTCTGATTTGGGTGTGCCTCTCGTCTGCCCTGTCACTGTCAGACCTGAGTCTAATTACTTGAGCAACGCAAGCAAAATCATATTACTTGTGGTCTGTTTGAACCACAAAATCAGAAGAAATGCCAAAGTGCTTTCGGCTTCCTAAACTAGATGTCAAATTAAAGACAAGCGAGGAGAAAGCGCCAGGAAGATATGGCTCTCTTTAGCTCACCTAGCAATGAGCAGCATCGATTCAGATGTAGTGTTAACTGTTGGAAATTTGTACAAAAGCCAAATGGTTATAATTGTTGTTCGAGTCTTGAGCTTAATTTAGGCGAAGGGGAGAGGGCAAATCGCGCCACATCGCCTCAGAACAGGTCTCGTTGGACTTGGTAAATGTATGAACAATGAGCAAGAGCAGGAACATTATATTTGACGCATGCATGGTCTAAAGTGGGCGTTCCAACCACACTGTGTATGTACTGGTACGAGACCCTTCTCTGGTAATGGTACCGTCCATATAGAGTCACAGTAACCCACCCGAAAATATTGATTCAAACGTTTACCTTGCAATAAGGAGCCCCCTTATTGAGGGGCATCAGTTCGTGCGTCCGATGAAGTGTTACACATTCAACGCACACAGGTTCCTCATCCTTTATACAATAAAGCTGTAGTTCTAAATTGTGTAAGTTGCAATGGTTTGCAGAAGAAGCCACAGACGCTGTCCGCCAGCCCTTTTCTTTTTGAAAAGACTCGCAGGCGCTGTTGAGAGCACGGTTGGGAATCGGTGTCTGCCCTTTACAGCTCGTTCTACACACAGGGCAATTGTGTCCTCCCTGCTGCCATGCTTTTGTCAAGCACTCCTTACAGAAGGTGTGAGTACAGGACAGCAGAACAGGATCAGCGAAGAGGTCCCGACATACTGGACAGGTTAGGTCTTCTTGGAGAAGAAACGGACCTTGGTGCTCGTCCATTTCTTCATTCCATGTAGCTTCGGCCATAACGTTGTTACGGGCCTCTGCCAAGTTTTACTTTCAATTTGAATACAATTCTGTCAAAGTCACGCACACTATAATCCGTTTGGTTTGAGCTTTTTAACGTTTCTAAATGCAAGTTTACCTGGGTTATACAACTCCGTTGTAAAGTCGAATTTTGGAGTACAGTTCCTAAAATCTATTCACTTAAACGTAAGCTTCCTTATTTCCTGATTCCACGGATCTGTTGTATTGCCCAGAGATGCCCCTAGTGGCAAAAATATGTACCACCTTAAACGTAATATTCTTTTTACGTTCCTTCGGTACCGGAGCCCGCAGTTTCAGGCATTGGACACTTTTCGTTTCAGGACGTTTATGATACTATAGTATTAGTAGCAGTACTACACTACCGCTAGCTAAAAAATTTCAGCAGAAGATATGTGCCATTCGTCTACGTGGGTTCTCAGTATCAATAAAAAAAATAACATTTAGTTAAGATGAGTTTAGGTAAGTGACACGTAAATGTGTACATTAGATGTCTTACAAGTGTAGGAACGCCAAAGAACACTAAGAGTTGACCAGCACTATGCAATATAAGAATCCGAAGACGCCCTGAAGAACAGTGCATTATTGTGAGCCACTATAAGCCTTTGCATAATACCTTTCCTGTAGCTGCACCAAATAAAAGATGTGTATACAAGCAGAAAGTTCTAAATAATTAACATTTTACATTGACAAGACACATACTAAACTTGCGAAGCAACGTGTTGGTCTGAGCATAAAGTTTACAATACTGTCGATAGATGTCTCACTCAAATCATCAGTAAAAAAAATGGCCAGGGTTTTTCCTTACAATTATTATGATAATTATTATTGTTATAACTATTAATACCAAGAGAGGAATATCACACATAAAACACAGGAACAACGAATCTCCTATCCTCTCTACTTCAGAATAGCATGACATGACTCTTTTTGGCATTAAATGTAATGTTATAATCGTTGCCGTACAGTGAGCACACCTTCAGTAATTGCTACAGCCCAGCACTATATGGACCAAAGATCACCAGGTCATCAGCATACATAAGATTCCAAAAATACAGCGTTGGTTACACACATTAAGTTGTTATTTTAGATCATCCATATTCACATGGAACGAAAAAGGAGACAGAATTCCACCTTGGTGAACACCATCATTTAAATGAAATGGGGGCAGGTACATTACCTCATTTTGCCCGCATTGTCTAGTGGGCATTCCAACAAACTAGCATTGAAAAAGTATTCACCTTGGAACACCTCTAGCAGGCAATTTCACAAATATTTTTTCATGATTATATGAAGTTTAGGTCAATTATCACTGTAGTTCAAATCAGTAAAGGCCGTTTACCAAATTTGAAGGCTTGTTTGTAAACCAACACCCCATTTTATACATTAGGACAATGCGGGGGTAATAAACATGTGAAAAGTAGCTAAAAGGGTTAAACAAGCTGTCCTCTGATAACCAAACCAATCTAGAAAGTATGTCGTGAAGCCCAGTGTCTGTGTGTCAAACCAAACAAAATATGTTTGTGTGGTGCGGTGACAATCATAGCGGTTAAATCATGTCAAAGTAGCAACACATCAGATATCCATCCATCTATTATCCTCCGCTTATCTGGGGCCCAGAAGGCATCGCGCTCTTTACCCTATCCCTGAGGCTGAGCCCACCCACCCTACGGATGAACCACATTTTAGCCGCTTGTACTCGCGATCTTTTGCTACCCAAAGATCATGACCATAGGCGAGGATTGGAATGTAGACCGACTGGTAAATCGCGAGTTTCACCTTTCGGGTCAACTGCTACTTCGCCACGACAGTCTAGTACAACGGCCACATTACTGCTGATGCCGTACGAATCCACCTGTCAATCTCATGCTCCATTTACCCCTCATTCGTACAAGAACCCAAGGTACTTGAACTCCCTCGCTGGAGGCAGCAACATATTCGGAGATAGCACTCCACCATTTTCTGGCAGAGAACCACGTCAAGGTGACAATTCTCTGAAGGGCATAACAACACAGGCAAAGCAGATATCTAAATCTGTGGGTAAAATAATCAATTATGTGTCAGGTATGCACATGTACGTTACCGATCAAATAGAAGCATTGCTACAGGGAGTGCTATAATAAAAGGGAGCAATTTAGCAGGAAGGGAAAGTGTTGAACATGCCACAGAGGTTAAGGAGGACAGTATTAGATTAACTCCAAACCATGAAGTTTCCCGGTAATCAAACACGACAATGATATCGATCTCTAAAGAGTAAAGCCGCAGATGCTTGTAACGCCATTGAAAAAATAATCATTAACAGCGCAGAGCATAAATATTGCAACATAACATTTGCAACATTTGCACTTTGTTACTTCGTTGAAGACCTACCGCAGAACACCTGCGACCAGTTTATTTTAGTTTTAGGTTTTGTTGTTTCAGTTCCTGTGAAAGTGTCTTTTTTTTTGTTTAGTGAAAATACACATCACCAATAGTACAATACTACAAAATTACCTGTGATGTACATGCACCTATACATGATGTAATATGTAGTAGGCATATTATGCTATTATTATATTTCATCTGGGAGAT
>JAVQJS010023284.1:0-10506 GCA_036024795.1 Galaxias rostratus | reverse complement strand
CTCTCTCTCTCTCTCTCTCTCTCTCTCTCTCTCTCTCTCTCTCTCTCTCTCTCAAACCTAGCCTATCGTTCTGTGAGATATCGACACATGGAATGTTATCTGTTTCAGGAGCCTTATCCAAGTTAATCCTCTTTACTCTGGGCGGGAAACAAACAGGGTGCGTCTGTCTTTGTCCTCATACCCCTTTGTCTGCTCACACATTTGTATACACACGTACACACGTACACACACGCCACGCCCCGTATGCCTCCACACTGAGGTAACACATCAGGCTTGTGTGTGCAAGCCACCCAATATAACCCATGCCTTCATAGTCTTTACAAGGACGTGTGTTATTGCACGCTTATTGCGTATCTTACTAAGGCAACACGTTTACACAGTTGCAAAGAGTTGCAAATGAAGTAAGTCCTTATGAACTAGAGCTGTCACCGTAACATTTAACATTACAATAAAAGCAAACATTTAATCAATTCTCAGGATCCGCTGCCTTGTGCCTCTCTGTATGTGAGGCTGTATGTGTGGGATGTTTTCACAGGTGGCCAGCCACCCTATCAGACATCCCATACTGTACTGGGCTTGATCCAGCCCTCTATTCTTAGCATGTTCCCAGGAGTCAACATGTCCCTCCAAGGCTATTCTCATGCTGCTGATTCATACGCTACTCGGTTACATTGGGCTAAGGCGCCATCTTTCTGAATTCAGACCAGTTCTGTTGTCAGCCGCTGTGCCCCACATTCCTTAAATGCTCACAGGAATGGTATTCGAGCGTAACTCCCAGAAGGAGCCCATGTGTTACGATCAAAGGGTCCAGTTTGTTTCACATTAGAAGAAAGCATATCTTGTTCATAATAAAGCGGTTTAGAAGATGAAGCATATTCCCACTCTAGTTCGACAAGGAAAATGTTATGGGAGACAGCACTGAAGAGTAAGAACCATAAAACTGAGAATCTGCGTACTGACAGTAACATTTCAAGGTTTATTAAACCCAGGGAAATCTGCTGATGGTTCTAAACCCCTTTAAAGAGGGGTAACACAAAGTGTCCCCCCTTATTAATATTAGATGTGGCAGAAGACTACAGCACTCAGAGGGGATATGATCATGCATTCTTCATGAGTGCCTGCAAAGAGGCATTAAACATGACTTTAAAGTAAAAAAAAAAAAAAAAAAGTAGTGCAAGAATTGCCTTCCTAAAAAAGAATGTGCGAATATTATATTGGGAACTTAATCTTAATGCATGCAATTGGGCCAGATGATCCCAATGGCCCCCATCAGTGCAGGGCTTGCTACATTAGCTTTGGATCTGAAATTCTGGTTACAGTGTATACTACCACAGTATATGGGCACAAAAACAAAATCTATCATTGAAGGTGAAACTAGAAGGCAATCTTATAGTCACTTGACCAACTGCCATTGCAAAGAATAAACAGATTGCTGTTTGTTATTTAAGTTTTTTATTAGAATTATTCAAGTTGGTACATCAAACTTTTTATGGACATTGTAAGTGTGAAAAACTACACAGCAATAGGTCGCCAGCACAATGAGGTTTAGCTGATAAAGGAGGATAGAAGGATCACTTTCATTATGCAACACCCTCAATATGTGCGACACAATTCCTTCGATTTGGTTACATCACGACGCCCCCTAGCTTCAGATTATGTGACGACGAGTGCTCTTTTGCGACGCTCCCTTCTCAGTTTCTGATGAAATACTCATCGTACAGCGAGCCAAATCTACTCTACCGTACAAGGAAATAAGACCATTAAAACCTGAACAGTCTAGAACAATTTGAAGAAACTACCCTTAGCTAATGCTATATATCACAATTTTATAAGACACTATTACGACCGTGATAGTGATTGCGCGTGATTGGATCGGTGTTAAGTATTTGATCGTTAATTTCGCTCTTCTGAAATAAGCGAACTGTTTCTAGCTAGCGGACGTTAGCATAGCGATATAGACAGCAGGATCAAAGTGTGGGAATCAAGACCCTCGGAAACCTTATTGCTTGGTAAATCGCCGTTTTCACAAAGAGCAAGACAAAATGGCTTGTCATTCGTCGTTTAACCTGGATTTCTTTACATGTTACGGTTCACCAAGTGTACTTTGTTATACTCTCCGCACCACAACTGTCTATACGAAGCTTACTGCCCGAGAGAAGCCCAATCACTACTCACTACAGCAAAATGTCCCCGGTATGAGCGCTGCGACTGCCGCGGACAATATGGACGATATTATTCATTGGATTCCTAGCAGAGGTAGCCGGTGTGTTTGCCATTCTGTTTAATGCATGGATAACGGACTTTGCAATAGATATCAATTTAATCATGGAAATTGCGCTATATTTTTCCAAGGCAATTGATTTCTAAGGAAAATTGGACAATTGTCAAACTAGCGGCACAATTTATTAGTCCTCATTTGTCACATATTTGACAACTTTGATAATTGATTTAGATAGATTTATATTCATGCATGAATTGTGTCGGAAAAAGACGCGTTCATTATGTTTAAGGGCACGAATAGTAGGGAACACTTTTCGGGACCACCAAGTCCTTCCTCTCCCCCCACCGGCCTTGGAGTGACATCTCTGGGGCATGAGAGTCAAGGGAGCTCGTGGATTAACATGCTCTCCTTAGTTTCTTGGCCTGTGTCGTTTTTGCAGAAGTATTTAGCTGGACGCTCACGAAATCCAGCCGTTACAGAAAGTGTGCAAAGTTGGTCAGGTGCCGATTTGAAGCAAAATATTGTTGAGGATGAGAGGTCTTTTTGGGGGCATTTAGACGACTTATTGCCAAGAGGAGACCCGACTCCAACTCCCCACCTCTCATGCCTGCACTACCCTCATGTAAACACTGTGAGACTTGTTGAGGCTAGCGAAATGAGCACCTTGAGTTTGTTCACGACAGATTCGCTTAGAGAGTTAGGGATCGAAAGCTCTGCCGAAATTGAATTAAATATTCGTCAGAAACACACGCAAATAGGTTTTTTAACGACCGGAAGAAGTTCGGTCAGTCAAGTTTTGAGGAGACCTGCATCGACCCAAGTTAGACTCACGGAGGCAACACACGTTCTTGACGTAAAAAATGTATCTTCGAACGGGACAAGCACCCATGTAACGAGCAGCAGTAACTGGTGGGATGGGTTTTGGGAAAGCCAGCACAACTTTCAAAGTTTAGTGTCAAATCTGGCGTGGAGTAAAGAGAGCCATTTGACAAGCAAGCATTGTCCTCAACCAGAGAGTGGTACAAAGGCCTCCGTTGCTAAGCCAACGGAGTTGTTTGTACAGTGCAATGACGGGAGCGAATCAATGCCCAGGGAATGCACTGGACCTGCCAGCCACAAAGAAGAGCTAATGGACAATGGCAACCTTCATACAGTCCGACCAGAATCTCTCTCGAGCTACGAGGGCCTCCTTTTAGAGCATCAACCCAGTATTAGCATTTGTAGCCGTCTTGTTAGCGCAGGGGCTGTCACTGCCTGCAGTGAGGTGACAGTGCTTACACCCGACCAAGATAATGGCTATTCCAGCCTGGAGGAGGAGCATTCTGTCAGCCGAATGTACAAGGTAAAAACTTCTTGTGAGGACCTGGAGGGGCTGGAAGAAATGAAGGAAGAAGAAAGTAGCGCTGCGAGTGGAGGAGGAAACCGGGAAACAGGCGGAGAGACTCCGGAACTGAAGGAAGAGGGGTGGTCCACCCCCGCTGGTTGGACGGAGGCAGAGCCGGAGGCGGGAGCTGCTGACCTCAGTGAGTCCGAGGACGGGGAAGCAGAGGCGGGTGTCCCTGCCGCCTCACCCCTAACCACGCCCATCTGTCAGAACAAGGCCATCGCCTACATCATGGGCAGCCCCTGCAGCGACGACAGCCAGTCGGACGGCGAGTCCAGCGGCGACGAGCAGGACGATGACGACGACGACGGCTTCGACAGCGAGGGCTCCTCCTCAACGTGCTCTGACTCGGACTCTCTGGAGGACGACGAGTCGTCGGACGAGGAGCAGCAGGCGGAGGCCGAGCGCCTCTGGAACTCCCTGTGCCGGAGCCGCGACCCCTACCACCCCTTCAACTTTACCGCCCGCATCCAGACCGTCGCCGCCTCCCCCAGGGCCGCCCCGTGCTCCCCGGCCGCCGGCCTCCCCCCGGCCTCGCCCCTCGCCTGCTCCCCGGCGGCCTCGCCTCCCTCCCCGTCTCCACCCCTCCAGAGAGCGGAGGAGGAGGCGTGGGACGACTCCACCTCTGCCAGCGAGGTGGACGAGGCCGAGAGCGCTCGCCTGTGGAACTCCTTCGGCTGCTCCTTGGACCCCTACAGCCCCCTGAACTTCAAGGCCCCCATCAAGACTCTGGAGCCCCCCGCGGCCGGTGCCCTTCCCCAGGCGGAGAAGCTCCTGTGTGGCTCCGCTTGCCGCCCGGCGTCGGCCCCCGCGGCCCCCTCTCCGCCCCGGCCCCAGGAGGAGGCGGAGGAGAGACTGGACAGTGGCTTCTCTGAGGGCCTGCCCATCACTGTGACTGGGGCCCCTGGCCCCTCTACTACCACTACCAACACCACCAGCAGCAGCACCGGCTGCGTCAAAGAGAAAAAGGTCAGTCCCTCACTCTCCTTCTCTCACATGCTCACACTCCTTAACATGGAGGATTTTTATTTGCAGGGGATCTGACCCCGTTTTGTAGCCTTGTGCATATGGCCTTTCTGTTCCATTCCCCCCTCCTTCCCCCAACCAGACCTGGACTCGGCTTGCCGGCTGGATCACGTAGACTAGCCACAGCCACGGGTCTCCGGTCCGTCTGGAGCCTCCATGGTTCTGGTGCGTCATCACCCCCTCTAGTTCACCAGTCCAGACCTGAGCGTGACTGTGACGGGAATCACTGTACGGTGGCCCGTCGCTCTGTCTCTCATTACAGGAGCCACGTAAGCAGAGCGCTGACTACCAGGCGCTAATGAGCAAGGTCTGCCTATCTCACCAGAGTGTCGAGTGATTAATTAGCGCTATCGCTGCGTGTTGCAGATGTCCTAATTAATTCCAAACCCCATGGTGTCTGTTATACATTTCTTTCCCTCCAACATTCCATGCGTAGTGTGCCCGTTGCGTTTTGATCTCCTAACTTCAATCCGCTAGGTTTTTTTTTATTTCTCTACAAGAGAAAGTTCTGCGTTCTTGGTGCATAGCTTTTTTCTCCCCCCGTCATTGAAGTGTTTTCTAAAGGCGGTCGTTCCGGCTGCCTTCTGCCTGGGACTGTAGTGCATGTTGAGGCCTCCCGCTCTGCAAAGCGGATGGACGGGTTCCACCTCCCTCCCCGTCCTCTGGGAAGACCCGAGGGCCCTTCAGAAGTCTGACGAGCCAGTCACCCCCTCCCCCCCTCTCCGTCTCCATGACAACGCCGCTCTCAGCGGACTTGGGACTTTGGGCAGTCCACCTCGCAGTGTGTCGGCGCGCTCCTGGAGCTGGGCCACAGTTCCCACAACGTGACTGAGACCGCAGGCACCGCCGTCACCTTTGCCCTGGTCGTAGCGGCATCCCTCCTGGAGCCTTTTAATGCACCATGCAGGGCCAGAGGGAGAAAGCGGGATCTCTTTCTCTCTCTCTCTCTCTCTCTCGCTCAGCTTTGAAAGGCAGCGGTGTGATCTCCCCCACTCTGTGCCGCTTCATATTACCCCAGCAATCCATCCATATCCACCAGCACGGCCCTGGCTCGTTACTTAGCAACCGCGGCGATAACTAGGGGAGTGAGGGGGGCGGCACAGAAGAGCAGGGGAAGAGGGGAATAAAATCTAATTTGCCTTCTCTACCTCAAAGCGTGTCATGGCTCCAAACGTTACAGCAGCATATGCCTGGTGGGATGAAGGGGCCTTTCATGTTCAACTGCGGCTTTGATGAGACGGGCCCCACTTTCTCAGAGGGGCCACGCGCGAGCGAGGTTGGAGATCCGGGTAGCAGGATCCGTCGAGCTGTCTTTTCGTGATGCGCCCAAATCTGTCGTCTCTTTCCATGTAGCGTTGAGAGTGATTCGCCTTGAGGGCGATTGTGTCGCTCGTTGGCGTGAAATGAATGGAGGCAGGAACCACAAAGAGGGGCACGTGCTGGTGCTCTCTCAGTAATGCTCAGAGGCTCCGCTGCCAGACCAAGAGGGTCTGTCCCTGCACCTACTTAGACCTAACCGTGTGTGTGTGTGTGTGTGTGTGTGTGTGTGTGTGTGTGTGTGTGTGTGTGTGTCCCGTTCCCTGCTCCCCAGGTCCGCTTCTCCGAGGAGGTGGAGGAGTTCTTTGCCAGCTGCGGCGAGGAGGAGGAGGAGCGGCGCGGCCCCTGGGAGGAGCTGGCCCGTGACCGCTGTCGCTTCAGGCGGCGCTGCCAGGACGTGGGGGCCGTGGTGGGGCCCGTGCTGGAGGACCAGCACCGCCGGAGGGTCTACCACCGCCTGCTGCACCCGCCGGCCTGCAGCTGATGGCTGCCTCACACACACACACACGCACACGCACACACACACACGTACACTATGGACGTACTCTGTATCCAGCCTAGAGGTCCTTCGTAGACCGCGTCAGCGCCACACAGCTTCCCCCTCGACCCATGCCAGTCTGTGGCCCAAGAGACATTTGACAGACTGCCCTGCCCAGACCGGCTGAACTAGAGTTTCTTTCTTTGCTGTTTTCTGTTTGGAATGGTGTCATTGATGTGATGGACTAATCTATAATCTAATCCAACTCATGGTTCAGGGTGTCCACGCCCCTCCGCCCCAGGAATGTTGGATGTGCTCAAGCCGGGAAGCTCATTGGACGAGGAGAATCCCACTTTGAAAAGTCTAATCATCCCATGGAAAGCTTTGGCTCTTGGTCTTTTAGATCCCTTTGACTTTTTCTTTGTTCCCTTTTTAGCATATGGATGAGAGCTGGAAGAGAGACTACTCATATTTAGGAATTCCCTCTTTCCCGTCTCCAGCTCCCCACCTCTCATTTGACTCAAGTATATTCCCATTGCCTGTCCATGGTTAAACACAAGTTTAGGATCCGTCATTTATTCCCTAAAAAATTGTTGGGAAGTACATTCACTAAAAAATAGGTTTTCCGTGAATAGGTGACGTTTGCATGGCGTCACTGGGAGGGTGAAACCACGTGAGGAGTCCGACCGCGTAGAGAAGGTGTCCACGCCCCCTCGCCCTTCAGTTCGTTGGGTAGGATCTCGTGCTCCGCGTTGATAATGCCAAAGACGGCTCCCCCGAGCCGACCCCATCTATGAAACCAGGATTAGGTGTCCAGTATTGTTCACTATTATAGTGCAAAAGGTATAAAAAAAGAAACCGACAAAGTTATTAAAAGGTTGTGGCTTCTTTATTTTCATTCAGGTGGCATTGTTGACCCAATCAAATGCATTTAATGGTATATGGTTGCTGCATTTTCACACATAGGCCTACTACTGCTGTGTTACACACAGTACACAAGTAGATTTAGCGCTGCTCCTCATAAGAGCCATTTCAGGGCTGGAGTGTGGCAGTATGGGTAATGGTGTTAAATGGAATACTTTGCATGATCCTCTTTAAAGCATGAGCGTCCTCCTCTCTCAGCCCGTGCCATGCGGCCGCGGTAACACCGGGCCCGGTCTGAAGTCATCGGCCTCCTTCTCCAGGTGGGACGAGAGAGGGCTGCTTGCGTATTAGAACTCTGCCCTTTATGTCTAGGTGTTTACCTTGCCACTTTGACCTTTATTCTAAAGCCTGTTTACTGTGGTGTTGTTCATGTTTGACGAGGGTTCTCCCATCAAAACAGGATAAACAAAAATACAGGGATACCTTGAGTAAGCCGAGTCTCAGAGAAAGGAATCAAATATATATCTATATATCTATATCTATATCAAAGCTATCCAGTGGGCTCTGGAGGAAAGGAAAAAAAATTAACGGGGCCATTATTTTAGTCAGTACAATTAACAAAAGTGTTTTATTTTTGTAAAACATCGTCCGGTGGGTTAGTTGTCCTTGCGTAACCGTTTCCCCGCACAGCGGAATGACTTTTCTGTGGAAATAAATGGATTTATCGGATTCTGGAGGCTGGCTGTCTTTTATTTCATGAATCATGTCTGAGGCATTTTAGTGAAATGTAATTCACAATTTTAGACGCAACATAAGCCCCAGTGTTTGTGTACTTTCTAAGATTGTGTGTAATAGTAGGGGGATTGCAGCTTGTGGAGCTCACTTCGCCTTTCACTGCTTTCCTGTTCCAGAATGAGCTGAACTTAATGGTGGGCATGTTTGGAGCAGGGTTTAGCTATAGGAATGTGGTGTAATATGAGGACTAATGTAATCCTTTCTTCACAACAATCTTGTATCTTAAGTATGAATATATGTGTGGATTAAATCACTTGAGAGCAGCACGGTGGCGCAGTGGTTAGCACTGTTGCCTCACAGTAAGAAGGTCCTGGGTTCAATCCCCACCTGAAGGCCTTTCTGTGTGGAGTCTGCATGTTCTCCCCGTGTTAGTGTGGGTGTCCTATGGGCTCTACGGTTGCCTCCCACAGTCCAAAAACATGTAGGTTCATTGGTGACTCTAAATTGTCTATGTGTGTGAATTGTTGTATGTCTATATGTTTGCCCTGCGATGGACTGGCGATGTGTTCAGGGTGTACCCTGCCTCTCGCCCGAAGTTGGTCAGGATAGGCACCAGCACCCCCATGACCCTGCATAGGATAAGCGGTTCTGATCATGGATGGATGGATGGATTGAATTACTTAAATCGTTTTTGTGTTGATTGTGAGATACTTAGGCAATACCTGTAGACGGAAATCTGTAGTTGCAGCTTTGGGCCACAGGAGGGGGGCCAAATATAGCTTTTGCAACAATGTTTCCATCTTTACCACCGGAAGGCGCTGTTTGCTCCTCTGTATTTTGACAGTTCATGTAAAGTGTGCTGACTGCCTCTCCCTTTGGTGTAGCATTGAGGATGGTTGTTGATAGGCTTGTGGTGTTTCAATGCCAGCACCATCCATCTGCTATTTTATATCACTGTGTACAGTGAACTTAAATTAGCAACTAAGTTAATATCAAGTGATTTCCATTTTCCATAGTTTGAAAAATCTGTTGATTTCCATTTTCCATTTTCCTTGGCTGTCTGTCTTTGCTACTGTGTAGATTGTTACACACCCATGGAAGTAATTAGCTGGTTGGGTATTTGTCGATTAATTCCTATTCTTATTTGAAATACATTGTATAGGACACCCTTTCATTGAAGTGTGGGTTTTTGAATGAACATGTTGATTTGACCAGATGGAAATGGAAATATAACGCTCACAATATTACATTACAACAAGGACCCTGTGACTTGTATAGGCATTGCCGTCTGGTGTGCTGTCTAAAATATGCATCTGAATAGAAAAGAAAATGACTGTGATGGCTGTAATGGGAGCCGCTCCTCCCATCGTTGGTGTCAGTCAGCCCCGTCGTTAGCTCTGGTGACAGCCCGCTGTGAGATAGCCTCGCAAGGCCATCCATTCACTATCCTCTCCTCTCTTCATCCAGAGAAAGCCGTTGCCATCCTGTTTGGTTCCTTGGGTCTCCTCCTAGTCAGTGACTCCTCTCTGGTGCCCCCGTGTCTTTCATTGTGCTGCTTGTTGCCTGCCCTCCTCTGGTCCCCCTCTCCACAGCTCATCTTTTGTTCCTTTGCACCACTCCGTGGTATTGTTTGTTTGTCTGGCAGGTACCTCCTCCTTCTCCCTCCTCCTCCTCCTCCTCCTCCTGGGGACTACTACACTAGAGGCCCAGGGGGAGGGGCCTCGAGGAACAATACATCTTTCTCTCTCCATAATGACGGGGTGGTCAAAGCAGCTGTTACATCGCCTACCTTTCCCTCCTGCCCTCCATTCCCCCACCCCCCACCTTCCCTCCCTCTTTACCTCCTGCCCTCCACCCCTTCCCTACCTCCATCCCCAATGCGCCCTTCATCTATCATCCCCCTTCCAGCCCCCCTCCATCCCTCTCCCTCCATCCCTCCTCCAGCCTCCCTCATCTCTATCCCCAAATCCCCCCTCCATCCCTCTCCCCCCATCACAGCTCTGCTTATTGCCTTGTCTGACTGCCAGGGACCAGGGAGAGTCATGTGACATGTAAATAGCCTGGGATTTTCCACTGGGCATGCTCGGTAGCGTCCCTCAGTCATTTCCCCCCTCCTCCCTCTCTTTATCCCTCCGTTCCTAGGAAGAGGAGGTCTATTATCGTTCTGCCTCTCTGCTCAGGCATACTCAGAGGAGCGCTCTCTATCCTTCTTTCTCTCTCTCTTTCTTCCCTTCTCTCTGGTTCTCTCCGGCACCTTTTCCCTCCGTCAGCGTTGGGAGTGGGGAGAGGAGGCTGTGTGTGGAGACTGTCTCGTTGATTTTCCAGGGACTACTAGACTGCGTGGTTTTACCCGGATTTATCTGTGACCGGAGCCTTGGCAACCTGACACACGCACACACACACACACACACACACACACACACACACACACACACACACACACACACACACACACACACACACACACACACACACACACAC
>JAVQJS010023273.1:0-29105 GCA_036024795.1 Galaxias rostratus | reverse complement strand
GCCAACAATAAAGAATTTATTAAAAGAACCCTTTTTTTATGTACTTTGACCTTTTATTAATGTTATGAGCTATTCCCTGATTAGCTTATAGGGGGTTGGAATCGGGTTTATAAGGGAAAAGCATTTCATAGACTGCACGGGACCAATCAAGGCTTCGAACACTACCAATAAAATCTTAAAATGTATTTAAAAAACTCACAGGTAACCAAAAAAGGGCCGTAAAGATAGGTGTAATGTGGCTTCTTCTAGCACATGAGGATCAATTGCACTCCCTGTATGTTATAGTTACTTATTCCAGAAAAAAGTGCATAGCAATAGATTATCCTTTCTTAATCTGCATATTACATTTTCAGATTTTGCTAAGATAAGTAGGCAAAAGTATGACTGTAATCGCGTTGACCACCTCATTGTCAAAAGACAACTTAAATATAACACCAAGGTCCATCCATCCATTAGCTATACCGCTTATCCTATGCAGGGTCGCGGGGGGCTGGAGCCTATTCCAGCCGACATTGGGCGAGAGGTGGGGTACACCCTGGACAGGTCGCCGGCCCTATCACAGGGCCAACACACAGAGATAGACTACAACTCACACCTACGGACAGTCATCAACTAACCTGCATGCTTTTGGACTGTGGGGGAAAACCGGGGTCCCCAGAGGAAACCCACGCTAACACAGGGAGAACATGCAAACTCCACACAGAAAGGTCCTTGGGTCAGATGGGGATTGAACCCAAGACCTCCTCGTTGTGAGGCAACAGTGCTAACCACAGCGCCACTATGCTGCCCAACACCAAGGTGTATGGGGTAATGATAATGACTCAAAATCAGGAGTTATAAGAGTTTTAAATTTTAATTTCAGATATGCGTTAACATTTTCGCTGCCAGGCATTAAAGGGATATACAATTGGGTTTCACTCGCATAACAATGGAAATCCATATTATGTCTATGTCTTTTGCCTCTATTTAGAAAATAAGAGTGGACACAATGGACCCCTGGGGGACCCCACAAGAGAAAGGAGCACAGAGGGAGGCTTCTGTAAGTGTTAAAGAGGAAGACCCGTTTGGCAAATAGGAGATAAACCAATCTAGAGTTGCATCATTGATATAAACATGATTTTTTAGACAGTTGATTAAAACCAACATGGTCCACTAATCTTATCATTTTAAATTGAGCACTGACCTGTGTCTGCTGCAAGTGGTCAATCATTAGTAACCTTGAACAGTGCAATCAATGTTATTCATCAAATAAATTAGTTGAGTAGTTCCAACATTTCCTGAAATCTTCGAAAGGAAATGGTAGTTTGGAGATGGGTTAATTTTTTTCTTTTTAATGATTATAATTATTTCAATTATTTAAAATAGAGAGATCAAGAGAGGGCTTGTTTACAATGGGGTACATGTTTAAAATGAGGGGAAAATACTTGTTGAGTGGGAGAACTTTGTAATGACTAAAATATTAGGATAAATGTCTGAAAACCTAGAGTTGTATGAGTAGGATGAGGATCTGCGGGTGATTCTAATGCATGGGTAAGCGTGTGGGTTGGCTAAAGTTTCATTTTGCCATTTCCTTCAAGCTGATATAATTATTAAGCACGACGTAATTAAAACATTTTCATTTTGGAATGGTTTTGGAACGTAAAATAGGTCAACGGCGTAGACATTTACCTAAACTGGACCTACATTTAACAGAAAGTTACGAATGATGTTAGCAGTTACTTGAAAGATGAAAAAAGCTCAAATGTGTATCACTCCACTGTGCACTGACGAATGTTCCATATCAATTTTTCACAATGACTTGCCATACCTTCACTTCTTTCTCCACATAGTCAAAAATGAGTCTCTCCGGGTGGATGAGAAAGTCCGGGGGATAGAGAGGAACAGTGTGGAGAGGGCGCCTGTACACATTGCCACGATCCACCTGCCAACGACCTGTCTTAGAGAAGACCAGCCGCTTGAAGGGCAACACAAAACCCTGGGCAGGAAAGAAAATAATAGAGGGTAGAAAGGAGACTTTTAGATCATAAAACAGGACAATGTTTAGGAGTTGGAAATGTCCAGGCAAATTTGCTCTAAGTTTACCAAGGCCCATTTCAAATTACAGACATTAATCTGCAGAAGTGCATTAGAGACAAAAATGTCTGTAGGCTAGACATTTTTATTATACATGACGCCGTGATATTGACAGGAAACAATGATATAATGGACAAGAATTCAAGATACTGACCAGAAGCCGCAGACTCACTAGGGTGGTGCGGACCGCACCAATTGACACCATTAAAAGGGGTGACACCAAAATGATAATACATTTAAAAAAGGATTGCTGTATTCAAGCAGAAATGCATAACGTTTACAAAAAGATCCCTATAGTTAGTGATTAAAGCAAAAAAAAATATTGTAACATTGCTTATATCTGTCTGTATTAATACACAGAAAACAATTTGCTAAAACTATGCTAAATTGCTGTCTGATGTTCCTGAGCAAGTGGAGCTCCCTCAGCACACTTTAAAAGCACAATGTTTCAACGCAATATTTCAATGACACTAACCCTTGTGCCGACTAGATGTTGTTTGTACTACACTATAAGACCTTGGGAAAAGAGCTCATTGTTGTCTTTCCAACATACAGTTGAAGTCTGGTTTACTTACACTTGATGAAGTAAACAAAAACAAAATTTTAACCACAGGACACATTTCATGTTAACAATCAATGGTTTTGGCAAGTTACTACTTTGTTCATGACACTTAAATAATTTTTTTAACAATAATTCACTTATAATTCCCTATAGCACAAATCCAGTGGGTCAGAGTATTTACGTACACTACTTGCCTGTGCCATTAAACAACTTGGAAAATACTTAATTTCTTAAGCCATGAAAACGTTTGATAGGCAGAATATACTATTGGAACTCAATTAATAGCACAAAGCATATATTTTCTAAAAACCCTTAAAGAATCGTTTTTCACAGATTCGTTGCAAAAGATGTTCTCAGCTCACAAACATTTAACCGAACACTGGTGAATTGTAAAAGGGCCAAATTATGCAAATGTCCAGATCCTTACCAATATTTGTCCAACACCACCACATACTGCCAACATCAGCGAATCTCAGCCAATGGAAAGGTGAGGATTCAACATGCCCCCTCTTGGAGGAACGGCTAATCTCAAAGTAATAATGTCTTGGTGCAGGACAAGCCTTACTCAATTAAGATACACCAGGTACCACAATTAAGAACTATAATGCTTGGCTGAAGCAATAGGGCATAGGCGCTCAACAGTTAATGCCCTGCCTATTGGAGCAGAGGGTGACATGCACCAAATTTGGATTGTCAGGGAGGGAGTTTTGGGAAAGAAGTGTTACAGAGCAAAACAAAGCTAATGGTAGCTGAGGAAAACATGTGATCGGAAAATGTTTGCCGATGTCGACCAACAACTGAGAGTCTTGCAACAACCAAGTCAAGACCAGACCTATTACTCTGGTCCGACACACAGCAAATTGTCTATTTAATTGAGCTAACATTCCGGTGGGAAGAAGCAATAATAATAATACACTAATGTTTAGGTGACCTTACATGTCATAGAAAATTAAACATGTATAGAAGTATATAAATAAATATATCTATAACATTTAACATAAGATAAACGATATATATATATATATAAACGTATATGACAAGTAAGGGATAGGCTAAGGAAAACAAGTGGGCTTTGAGGTGAGATTTAAAAATTTTGATGAAGTTGTCTGGTTTCAGAATTCTGAATTACAAGGGGAAGGGAATTCCAAAGAAATAGGGAGGCAGCACTAAATGCTTTGTCCCCCATGGAACCGAGTCTGGATTTTAGGGTGGTGAAGAGACCAGTCTCAGCGGAGCCGAGCTACGGGAAGGTGTTTAGGGTTGAAGGATGTCAGAAAGGTAGGAAGGGGCAAGTCCATGGAGAGATTTATGTCGTAAAATTTTAAAGGAAATGCAAGATTTGATGGGAAGCCAATGTAGATGAAGGATGGTGGGAATGATATGTTGCAAGGGTTTAGAGTGAGTTAGAATCCTTGCATCTGAATTCTGAACATACTGGAGCCAATTAAGGGCTAAATTTGTTTCCCCAAATAGGACACCATTGCAATAATCCAGGCATGAGGTGACGAACGTATGAATCAAAGCTTCAGCAATCTCATCAGTTATTAATGGTCTGAATCTAGAGATGTTTTTTAGGTGGAAGAAGATAGACTTGGTGACAGCTTTTATTTGAGGCCCCATAGCGTGGGTGGAATCCAGAACCACACCAGGACTTTTGACCTTGGCAGTAAAGCAGATAGAAGAGCCGTCAATAGTGAGAACCACACCTCCAAACTTTTTTGAGCAGAGCCTGAGGAGCAACAATCATCAGCTCAGTCTACTTTTGAGTTTAAAAATATATTGGGACATCCAGCATTATTTTTCACAAATGTAGTTTGTGGGTGAGGGGGAAGGGAGGGATGTGTTGGGTTTAGTTTTTATGTAGAGCTGGGTATTAACCGCATGACAGGGAAACTTGAGTCCAAGTTTTCGAATTATTTGTGCAAACGAAAGCATGTGGATAATGAACAGAATAGGCCCCAGGACCGAACCTTGCGGTATGCCATGAGAGACTGGTGGAGGCGAGAAATGGGCTGTTCCTAAAGCCACGGGATGGAACATGCTAGATAGGTACGACCTTAATCCATACATGAGCAGTGCCAGTGATGCCCAGGAGCTTATCCATGCGGTCAAAGAGGATATTGTGACAAACAGTGTCAAATGCTGCTGAGAGATTGTGAAGGATCAATAGTGCTAGTTTACCAGTCGGCTGTCAAGAAAAGATCATTGATAACCTTGACCAGAACTGTTTCTGTGCTATGTTTAGCACAGAACCAAGATTGCATAGGTTCATTCAAGTCATGATGAGATATATGGGACTGTAGTTGAGTTACTACAGTGCGCTCCAGGATTTTGCAAAGGAATGGAAGGTTGGCAATAGGCCGATAGTTATTTAGAGATTCCAGGTCCAAACCCTGCTTTTTAAGAATAGGGGCAATTAAAGCCATGTTAAGCTCTGGAGGGACAAAAACAGTCCTGGTGGAGGTTTTAGAAAAGTTAACAATGAAGGGGCACAGAGTTGGAAGACAGGTCTTGACTAAGGAGAGAGACATATCTCTGTATATATGACATCTGCTCTCAAACCAAGTCCATTCTAAAATATTTTCTTTTGAAGCGCTCATCTTGGGGTATGGCATGATGGATATTACAACATCATATTCTGTGTTTGTTGAAATGGACATCCAAACAATTTGGAATTTTATTTCACACTAATAACATGCATTTTTTGACATGGCAAAACTATTATCCAAACTTCTTTGGTTTCTGCTCTGACTGGTTCCGTTTTAAAAGACAAAAGATAAGATTTATTTTATTCTTGCTTAGATTTTAGTTTTAACATTGTGGCCTTTAAATGTATTAATTAGTTAACCAACTAATGTTGGCCATGACTTCAAGTTGTAAGAGAATAATATATTTTAGATAGACGTCATGAACTTGTTTACAATATGTAACTTTAGCTTGCGGACAGTATAGTGCAGTATTCTTTACCAGAAACGCGACAAGACAAGCTTTACAATGCCAGCGCAAAACCTTTTTTTTTCAAGAATGTTCTTTGAGGTCTACAGTGAAGTTTGCATTATAATTTATCACTCCATCTGCTATCACCTTGTTAATTTTAATATAACTCGGCAAGTACTTAATGTTGTCTAAAGCAATCCATAAATTCATTCTTGTAACTGATTACATTTGTAAACTGATAACTGGAAATGTATTAATGATAATAATAATACATTTTACATTCATGTGAAACATGAAAGTGCCACACGATTGATCCCAAAGCCAGCCAGGTGGTCCAGGAGTAGCGGGTGACCAATGGTGTAAAATGCAGCACTGAGATCGATCAGGATGAGGATGGTGAGAAATATGGAGTCAGCTGCATAGAGGAGGTCATTGAAGATTTTTACAAGGGCGGTTTTGATGCTTTGTTTTTGGCGGAAACCGTATTGAACGGGTTTGTGAAGGTTGTTAGTGTCAAGATGGTACTGAAGCTGTGCGGCAACCATCCTTTTAAGTGTCTTTGAAATGAAAGTAAGGTTGCGTGAGGGAAGAAGAGAGACAGTTATTGTAGAGGTTCACCAGGTCAGCAGGGGAGGGGGATGGGGAGGACTGGGGTAGGAATTAATCAGGGTGGTAAGATCTGTTGGGTTCATTAGTTTAATGTTTCTGAAGGAGATGGATCATTGTTCTTTGGCTTTAGAAGGGGGGCATGGAAGTACAGTTTATGGTCAAAAAGGAGAACTATGTGACAGGAAGGTTAATGGGAATGATACCAGTGCAGCAGTGTAAGTCTAGTATGTGACCTTTGGTACGTGCTGGAAGGTTGACATAATTTGTTAGGTTGTGTATTGCTGAGGCAGTCCAGGAGCGACATGAAATCACTTGAAAAAATATTGGATATGGTCATTGATGTTGATGTTAAAGTAACCCAAGAGAATAATAGTAGGAGACATTGCACATACAAATGTTTATAATGAGGACAATTCAGTTAGAAAAACAGCAGAATGCTTTGCAAGTCTGTAGATGGTAATAATGACGATGGGTTTGGGCCGGTGACTTTTACAGCTAAACATTCAGAAGAAGAGTGATGGGGGACAGTGATGGCAGTGATTTTAAAATGATCTTGGTGCAACACAACAAGTCAGTGCAACAGAGGAGGCCTAAGTTGTCCAGTATTAGGTAAACTGTAAAACGTTAACGGCGAGGCTAACTTCAAGAGATTGAGTGACAGCACAGTAGTGGCCATGTAGATTCTAACCGACGGGTTTAGAGTAAATTACATATATGAACAAAAATTTTGCAGAACGAGGTGAAACAACAAAGACTACGTTTAAGTTGCAATGGTGGAGGCGCAGCAGAAATTTGCCAGCGGTCCCTCCCAACCCCAAAAACTTAAGAAATTTTAGGGCAGCACAGGGGTAGCACTGTTGCCTCACAGCGAGAAGGTCCTGGGTTTGATCCCCACCTTGACCCAAAGACCTTTCTGTGTGAAGTTTGCATGTTCTCCCCGTGGTTGCGTGGATTTTCTCCGGGTACACCGGTTTCCTCCCACAGTCCAAAAGAACATGCCTTATCCTCCTGCCAGTTAATCTTGAGTTGGTCTGTGTGTTCTATGTGTGTGAGTAAGATGTAATATATGTTGAGTGAGCAACATCTGGTGCAAATTGGCTGCCATGGTATCACTCAGACTCAGGTGTGGGTAATTAATTGGTGATCTAATTGTGTAAAAGTGCTTTGAGTGTCATGATAAAGCACTTAAAACTAAATAAAATGCATTTTTATCATTAAGAATTTTGTTGGCTTCACTCCACCTAAATTCCTGAATGTAAGGCCATTTCAATTTCAGTCATTTTAAAATGACCGAAAGCCCCTGGTATTTGCAGGACAGAGTCATAAAAGAACTGTTTAACATGGTGGAATCAGAGGAGGTTAAAGATGACAGTTTTTCATATTTGAGGTAAAAAATACAGGTTTTCTAAAATACCATTTGAACCTATGTGATCTTGAAAATGATAAGTCATTGTAAAAGGCATAGAAAGGTCGAAGTTCAGGGCAACTCGATTTTGCGTGTCTCAGAATGATGCTGATGATTTTTGGAAACTTGTTTCGTGGATTTGTGGAAAATCCAAATTTACACAATATACCAGAATCTTCCTTTTGTATGGGGTAGTCTTCTTTATATAGGCATCGTTAAGATTAAGCAGCACATATTCAACTGTGTTTTAATTACCTATACAATTTAAAGATGACTACAAATGACATATAGTTCACAATATTTATATAAACAAAACAAGTCAAATGTTGCGACTGGCCCCAAGTGTGAGTTGTGCTCAGTTCAGTGTTGTCCACCAATACACAAAGATGCAGTATTGGTGTAGCAGTTACTCAGTCACTTTGGGGAAATGCATTTTTAGTTTCAATATGTTTTTCATGTCTTGCAATTGAAAGGATAAGCCATCATTGAAAGATTATTATTTGTAATTAAAAACAGTATTTCTTGTTTTAAATAACTGACTTGCCACTCAATTTTTTGTAAGGTTTGTTATGGACATTTTTTAAGTTTCTGTATTAAATTATTTTTTGCTCGGAGGCTGCATGCCACTATTGATTTTGTTATGTTTTTTTTAAGATTGAATATTGAACATATATGGGATTTATTTATTGTTTGGTTATTTATAACTATTGGGTATCGAGAATTGTCTAATTTCTCTGAAATTGGTATTAAATGCTTTTTTCGAAATTTTGTAACTATTTTTTATCTTATTTTTAGTTTTTTTCTCTTTTATTTAATATTTGTATTTGAGTAGGATTTAATTCAAGCTGTTCCGATAAAATGAAGTTGTGTCTAGAAGAACTGATGTAAGTGAATATGGTTATGGAATATTATGTTGCCTATTGTTACTCTATATCTTTCAGGGTCTTTGAGTGTTTTAAAAAGAGCTTTATAAATATAATGTATTATTATTTATTATTATATCCTTTTTCTGTACAGGTATAAATTACCCAAAAAATAAATAAGCAAGGTTATAATCTGGTTCATACTGTTCGCATTGTGGTTAACTGTCCGGCTGTATACTAATATGAAATTAACATGTTTTGAAGTCAGTTGAAATGGTACATTTACTCATTATTCTATTGTTAGGATAGGACCAATGTGCCCCCGTGGAGGTGAGAAGAGAGGTGACCGCAATGCTGGATAGAACAAATGGGATCTTACTAACGACTGACAGATATTTATTTGGGGTTTTATTTATTTGTGCTTTGTTTTCAAACATGTGGTAGTTTGCATGACACTTTTTACCTTTTAAGAGGTTTTCACATGCATTGTATACATTTTTTATCATTGTATTATGGGCACATTTCTATACTTTTTAACCTAGGCCGTTTGACATTATAATTTTTTGAGAGTTGGGTAAAAGGTTTGTGGCAACCCTCAGAATAAAAAAAAAACTCAGGACTGAGCCTTTCAGGATCCACATGTCCTAGATCAGTTTGAGAAAGTATTAATTTCTTGAAGGTAATTTTCAAAGCCATGGGGTATAATTGTCTTAATACAATTACATTGTTTAATTCTAAATTCTGAATGGGTGATATTTTTTTAAACAGGGCACTGTTTTTTGCTGGCATAAATTAAAAAAAATTGTGAAAAATGCGTTGGCTGGTAGATGACTTGACCAGGTGTGGTTACTAAGTTACGTAAATGAACATGATTCAATTATCCATTTTGCAAAAGTAAATTTTTGTGATAGTAAGCCGTTTCATTAGTGAAAACAATGTCTCAGGCTGGGCATTTCAGAATAAAAAAATCTTTAGTTATTAATTGGGCTACTAGTTATGCTTCAGGCCTCATTACCACCACTCTTGGCCATTAGTGGCTTATTTCCAACAATGGCTCATTTTCACCAAGCACTGCTTAACATGTCATGTCTGGTAAGACTGGAACGGTTGGCGCTCTGCAGTTACATTTCCCAAACTCTCCTGACTGTTTCAATGGTATTTTTTGCCTTGCTGCCAACAGTGTTTTTTTCCCTTGTTGTTACAAACATCAAGATACAGAGAAGAGAGTATGAAAAAATATGTCCTCCATTGCAATGTTATGTTGCTGATGTGTTTCCTAACCTACTATTGAATACCACGTCACAACAGTTCTATGTCTATGAACCCCCCACATACATTTTAGGGTACCCATTTGCAGTGGAAACGCAACACAGATCTTGAGAAACCTCTCCAATACCTTGCACCCCGTTCCGATCCAACACTTACTGTTTGATGAAAATGCGCTTTTAGATTCAGGGTTTGAGTTATAATCTGAGCTTTGTCGGGATCATAAGTGGCAGAGATAAATAAATTATATCTAAACCGGTGCACCGTATTGGCGACCCCCACGGTTTACTGTTTTCAAGGAGCACAGACCCCTCCTTATGAAAGTTCACTTCCCACTGGCTCCTACATAACTCAAACCCTAATTGGATGCCAAAGTACCTTGCTCGCCATACGTTTTCCCTTTACTTCAACAACATCAATACAGGTAACAAACTGTGTCAAGAAAAGAAAAAACGCCTAGAGGAAAATTGTTAGTCCTAAAACACTATTATTTTAAGATGTTTTTCAAACAGGGCATGTTTTGGCAAACCCTTGGTGTTTGGCGCTTTTTCTTTTGTTTTGTCACAACACTTTTTGAAAAAGTAGTTTGCAAGTTAAACTTTAGCAAACATACTAAAACTGTTGAAAATCAAACCTAAATAGAACAAACATACTTTCTTGGTCTTTTTAGGTGCATAGTCCATTGTGTTGGAAGACAGAGGTGCAGACAGGGTATTCCACAGAAAAGAAGGCAGACGGTACTACTGCAGAACTAGTATAAATACAAAAATGGTTTCACTTTCCCACTTTTCTCTTTTTCTTTTCCCTTTTCTCTTTTTCTTTTTGTTAATCCAAGTGTCCTTTTTTCTTATTCAGTTTCAGCTGACTACTACAACACAGCAGAGTAGAACTGCATATGTCCGAGCACGCACTAACACACTAATTGTTGATTCCCTAACCACCCAACCCAGTTCCATACACAGAAATACCCACCCTCCCACACCAATACTCCATTACTGTAATTACTTTAGAGGACAGGAAACCAAGGAAGGTCACATCCTGTCTGAAAGGAAGCTCCCACAGAGTGTGATAACAACCACTCTACGAGCTGATAACAAATGCTGAAACATTCACAGCTGAATTTCTATTTATTCCCACCGTTTAGAAATCTTTTGAAATAATACTAAAACCTGGAACTTTGTAGAGAAAATAAGTGTTGGTAATTGTTTAATGTTTAACACCTTGTAAACTTTTTTGCCCTAAACATGGAGCTTAAGAAAAAGCTTGTGAAAAAGTTTAAATTCAAACACAAAATAAATCTACTTCCATTAGAAACCGCATTCATAAATATCATAATTGGTGTTGTGAATGTTGTTTTCCCCCTAAATCTACAAGTTACTAAGTTAACAGGGGAAACTGAAACATTGGTTCCTTATGGAAGTTGCAGTGTGAGATTTTTTTTGACAACTGAATTTTATTGTTTAGAACTTGTCCCACATACTTTAGGCCACAAGACTAAAAAAGAAAAGTATAAATTATCAATGAATCCGTTGTGTTATTTTATCTTTAGAGTAGCCTAGAAAATAATTATTAAATGTCTGCACTATTATTGTTGTTAGTCTACATAACTAACAATCCCCCACTGTTCGAAGTTCAAAGTGTTTTATTTGTAAAGTGCACAGTATAACACCAGGTCATTCTGAGCAGAGAAATTCTTATGTTATGGCAGGCAGCAACTACGTACAACAGAGCAAAAATATCCATACAAAAAAAAGAAAAAATATAAAATATACTACTAAACTAAAATATACATAATTTGTACAGATGGGGGATATGGACAGCGAGAATTAGAGTATTAAATGTAGCAGGGGACTCGCTCCACTTTAGCTTCGATGTGAATGGGGGTGCAATCTAAAATTTCCTTTGTTGTCAGAATGGAGGATCACTAAGTACATTAATTTTTGTTTATCAAGGTCTTGATAAATTATTAAAACTAAAAACTGTAGTGAGGTTGAAGCCACACTTCATCTACTCTGAAAATTAATGGTGGAAAGAGGGTGTGCAGTTTTTACCTCCGGAAACCCCCTGGCCTGGGTCATTCGATTGGCTGCATGCCATTGAGGAGAGGTGTAAATCCTCTCACTGGTTAGATTGAGATTGTCAGTTTACCAAATATTGTTATGTTTCTGTTTACGCAAATATTCTTGGAATATGTTCTATATGACGTCTGCGAGGCTAATGACATTTCATTGTGACAATTCAATACAAGACACGGCTATGCTAGTTAGGACGGTTCACTTAAAAATACAAATACACAATACATGATCATTAGAAATACTAGCAATTGATATACATTTTTTTTCACATTGTCCAAGATTGTGTCCACTTTGAGGACCTCAGAATTGCGTTTCTGGTTATAGCAGATGATGTGGTTCCGTTGGTTTCTTCAGTCTGGGACCTTCAGCATGCACTGGAGCGGTTTGCAGCTGAGTGTGAAGAAGTTGGAATATGAGTCATGGTTTTCTGCTGGAAGACGGTTGAGTGCTCTCTTCGGGTTGGGTTTCAGTTGCTGCCCCAAGTGAAGGAGTTCAGGTATCTCGGGTTCTTGTTCATGAGGGAAGGAAAAATGGAGGATGATATTGACAGGGGAATTGGTGCAGCATCAGCAGTAATGCGGGCGTTGTACCAGACTGTCATGGTGAAGAAGGAACTGAGCCAAATGGTGAAACTTGCAATTTACCAGTCCGTCTACGTTCCAACCCTCATGGTCATGTGCTTTGGGTAGTGACTGAAAAAATAAGATTGCGAGTACAAGTGGTTGGAAAGTTTTTCCTCCGTAAGGTGGTTGGGATCAGCCTTAGGTAAGGGTAAAATGCTTTATCATCCGGAGAACAAGTGAGAGTAAAGCCAACGCTCCTCTGCGTGGAAAGGTGTTACAGGGATTTGATTAGGATGGATGCTACCTGTTTGAGGTTTTCCAAGCACGCTCATTGGCAGGAGACACCGGGGTTGACCCAGAACACGGTGGTGAGATTATATATTTTGCCTGGCTAGGGAACGCTACGGGATTCTCCAAGCGGATCTGAAATGCATTGCTCGAGATAGGAACGGATTTAATACCCTGCTGAGCCTGCTGCCACCGCAACCCAGCCCCAGATAAGCTTTGAATGGATGGATGGATGGATGGATGGACGGATGGATAGATGGATGGATGGATGGATGGATGGATGGATGGATGGATGGAGTGAGTGAAGACCACAGTACACAGTTGCAGCATCACCCATTTACTAGTTAATACAATTATTCTCCTAGTGTCCTCAATTTACAGAAGAAGAAAGCCCCTTCACCCACATCCTTCGTTCTGCAGTAATGGTGGTTGATAATGGGTTTTAAACGGCAGCATGGTTTGATAAATCGAAATTATAGTTACCTTATATTTACCCATTCTTAACTACCTGTATGCCTGACAGTCTTGCTTCTTATCGCACAACTGTGTTTAATACTGAGGTGCCAAACAAACAGCAATGAGATTTCTTGATCATACGCCGGGTCACGTTGTACTTTCATACAAATGGCAAGCCAAGTTAGCAACCCTCGTCATTGACAGGGGTCAACGATTTCACACCAACAGTTGACCGGGAATAACCCCTTTATCAACCCATTTGAAAATAATTAGTAAAGAATTTTGGACACTATGTTATGTGTGTAAGTATTGCAGACATCTTCAGCAAGTTATCCTAAATGTCGCCAAGTCACAAAGTGTTCTGTATAGAGAGGCAATATCCCATAATCTGGCATTTCCTCTATAAGAGATGCAATGTCAAAGTTGGTATCGTTTGGGTGACGCATTTTCCAGAGATTCATTCACAAAAAGTATATGCATACAAGTAATTGTTCAAAATAATGTTACACAATCCTCTCCCGTTGTCTGTAAACATGTACATTTGAAAACTGAACTACGATGGAGTTTTATTTTATTGTGATTTTGTAGATGGAGAACACACAATCATTTGCATAGTGAGTCTTGTTGAGCAAGTGGTCAGGAAAACTGTAAACAGCCGCACTGTAGCAACCCAAACACAGACGAGGAGGGTGGAATGATCATTTTGATTGAGACAGCCACGCCCCATGCCACATGCATACACAAAGGGACCAGCAGGGTGACACAGAAGTGAAAGGTACCAACACACACTGAACAGTGGCTTGACACTGGCCATGCCATATTTGCTGAGAGTGGGTATTTACTGCAATGTATTTTCTGCATTTAACAGCAGTGAATTTGTTTATTGACATTATTGTGGGGTTAATGTTAAATAAGATAAGCTCACTATTTCTTTACCAGAAAAATATTGAGAAAAACATTCACTCGTCTTTCATTTCACTGCACAAGGTTTAAAAGTGCCAAAAGAAAGAAATCTGTCTTGTCTTTTGGTTTTCTTTGGGACAATTTTGTAATTGGGAGATGTTCTCTATTTTTGTGCCTGAAACACTATTACCCCTATCGATTACTGGGAAATAAAACCGACTCAGTAATCAGAATGGACACGAATTTGTATGTTTGGTGAGTTTATTGGAAGTTTAGGATTTTGCTCCTTATTACAATTTGGTACCAGGAGCAAGGTCGCTGATAGTTAGCAGTATAGGTTAGGCAAGTGAAATACGGTAGTGGTAAAGATCGGAGCCAGGAAGGTCCAGGACTTTGAGGTTGTCATTGGGTAAACATGTTGCCTTGTGACCAGATCTGCACAGGTGTGGTGCTCAACACGCGGATGTGCAAGAAGCGGGTGAAAACAACAAAGTGCCATCATTTGGGGTTCCGGTTTCTACCACTGACTCATCGTAATCCTGCAGCTGTCTCCATCCTATTTAGAATATCCTGAAGATTTACAAGCAAAATTAAGAGGCTTTGTCAAAATATCAGACCCTGATGAGAAACGTAGTGTATGTGTGAGGGGATTGATAATTCAACAGATTATGTTAAGCAACAAATTCAAGAGCTTGGTAACAAACAATCTGATGTTATTACAGCTATTACATACTAGCATCAAGCCTCTCAAATCAAAGGGGTAGAAGTGGTGGATTGGGTGTTACAGGCAAGAGATCAGCCCCTAAAGATAAGGCAGAATGTGTACAATCTCTGGTAAGGGGTTCAGTTTAGAGGAGATGGTATAAGGTGGGGGAGGCATGCTGTACCAGATACCCTGTTTGGGTATTGGAGGGAAACATATAAAGTAAAAGTGCAGTGTGTCCCAGTAACTGCATACATTCTATGGTTGTAGACAAGCCTATAGTGAAGACTTGCATACTCAAATACATTGTTGAATTTTTGTTCTATTACAGATGTAGCTCTCAGAGGGGAACTTCAAAAGTTGGTAAGAGAGAAGCTTCAGGCCCGTCTTGAATGATTTACGTTATGCAGCAATCACTTGGTCCTTAGAAGATGTCATACCAAGTATTTAGAAAGTGGCTAAGAACAAAACTGTTATGTATGAGACAGGAGAAAAACAGTGCTGACAAGACCTGTGGAGAGAAAAGATAAACCTGTGGATAAATCTAACAGAAAAGAAGGGCAGGGAATGGAGGGGGCAGAAACAACAGAACGAATACAAATGTATTCCTATTTGCGAAACTGGTCACGTATGGCCGAGTTCCACGATCACCGCAAGTTACTTTAGTACAATTTTTGTTTTATTTTTTCTATAGCATAACCTGCAGTTTCGGGTAACTCCTGCAGTTCAGGGGCTTGGGCTGTGAGGAATGAGGACAAAGGCACAAGAAGATTAGGAGTTGGTCTTCATCCTGAGTGGTCATGGAACCACACCTGGCTGAATGATGAAAATCTGGAGGGAGATTAATCTGCTACTCTATTTATAGAGTAGCTGACACGGGCGCAGGTGACCTTTAAAGTCACGAGCCTTGTTGATTACAAGTGTTTAGTAAATGATCGATATTCTGCTAGCTTTTTCCATAGAGAGGAATTGAACGTATTGACTAATAGAACCAGATGCTGCAAACTTGTCTGTAAAGATGTTTAAGTTACCAAGGAGAATAAGCAAATGTCCATCTGCGGGGAAGTGGATCAAGAGAGTCGAGTTCTTCCAGGAGTAAGCAAGGTGGGCAGTAGAACAACATTGTGAAAGTGAAAAGGATATGTAAGGCGACAGCATGAAACTGAAATGCAGTGGCAGAGAATTTGGTAATGGACAGAATAAAAACTGTTGTTTTGAAGAGATGAGGGGGTCGGTTCTTTGACCACTCACTCATCTTGGAAAAGGGTGAATCTGCATGGAAAGTGGTGCCCTGAGGTTTTTTCCACGTCTGTGAAAGCTCAACAAAGTGCAGAGAGAAAATGGAGGCCGGGGCTGAGATGAAGCCAGCCTTCTGCACTTCTGATTGGCAGTTCCAGAGCCCCCATCTGACCATATGCTCATTGACAGGTAGTGATATTTGATCAGTTAATTTTAGTGACTTCCTTACCTCTCATTCAGTAAAATTAAGAAAGCTTTTCTTTGATTTTATTCATTAAAGCGGGACTGGGCTGTCATAAAATAAATACTTCTTAAATGTTTAATCAATATTTTGGGAACGATTAATTAACTAACACATTCACTGGCTACGCTGACCAAAATTAAGGAAAGTCTCGGACACAACTGTTGTAGCACCTGCGGAACCAAAATTAACAAATCGCTCTTTGAGACAACTCGTTTGTCCTGAGTCATTCTAAAGATTAGTTCAAATTTCACGAGTTGTTCATGAAAGACTCAACCCTATTGACAGTTGAGAAATGAGACTGGAGGAGGTTTGAGTGGTTTTGACCCCTAGATTGGTTCCACCACCTCTTCTATGCCTCAGTGAGTGAGATGATAGAGATAGCGAGGATATACTTGCAATAAAACACATTGGTGCATAAATATTCACTCTTGACAATTTTATTTTAATATTTGGTTCTTTGACCAGTTTTAAGTTGAAGACATTCAAGTGGTCTTTTTACATACACTTATATAGGTAAAACATGCTTCCTTGCATGTTTACAAAGTTTGCAGCAAAATCTTTTTACAGTTTTATAAATGAAATAGTAAAGGTGAGACAATTTATATGACTAAAAATATTGATACATTTACATATATCACTAGATAATAAAACAGTTCTTTAATTTTTTTGGCCACAATATAATGATCACATTTGAACCATCATACACTAGACTGAGCTAAAGACACACCATGATAGAAAATACATTTTCTCTATTTTGTCAACAATCTGAATAAGTATATAAATTGAACAATGTTTCCACAATCAATTCATTAAAAAAGTGTAATACAGTAACATCTGCAGGCCAGAACCAGCAATCAAGTGCAAAGCCTGAGGGATGTGTATTATCCAGGCTAGCTTAATTTGACAACATTCGGTATATAATGAGCTGGATAATAAGACATGGAAAGAAATTCCTTTAATTATGTTTTAATAACAAGAAAGTAACTCCACCCGACATTTTATGTTTTCCTTCCAGTTTTTTTTTCAAGTACCTCTGGACATTATTACTTAATCAAACAAGGAACCTAACTTAATACAACGATTCAATAAATACATTAATATTTGACATTTCAACGTATATTGAAATGACAATTAGCTTCTGAGTTTTTTTTTAAATGCTATATACCACAAATATACTTAGGCGTAAAGAAAACTAAACATTGTTTAGATAGATATGAAAAATACTAACAGGTGGTACACAATCAATAAATGTTTATCTGACAATACCTCTACCCTTATGAAGGCATCCAAAGGCAAACCACGTTTTATGAATAGCAAAATCTCAATCAACTTGGTAGGTTACATTTTATGTCTCTTTTATTTTATTACACATGAAATACATTTACAGCACTTAAAATTAAGCACTTATAAGACACTGCTAAAGCCAGTTAGTTAAAAGGAGGACTGTCAAAATGGACACTGAGCTCCTGCTTTGCCAAAGCAATAATGGTATATCATATCTAAAGTAATAACCTTGTGCCCAATTCCCTGACCATTGGTTGCCACAGTCGACCCAAGAGATTCAACAAACACCTCACCCAAACACCTTAGTCATTCATTCCCCAGCCTCGTCCCATTAGGGGGTTAAATTATGTTTTGGAGCCACAGCAATCCCCACATTCTTTCCTAGATGCTATGAGTTTATGACATACTTGTTTATCATTCTATACCACTGTTTCGACTGTTGCCATCTCCCAAATTTATTCTCTAATTCTGCCAGTGCTTTTACCCCCTTTCCCCAGATCCGTATCTGTTTATGTGACATCTCCTTTACGTCATAATTGCCAAGGAGAATGGCAATCTAGAGCACAGTAATTCCTACTCGCAGAGGAAATGTATAAATACCTTTATCAACTGATAGCCTGATCTATGATCCCGTTGATAATTTTAGATTGTTTTGTGGACCTGCAGTGAGATTCATCATGCACAGGTATTTAGCACCAATGCCAAAACGTAGATTAGCGTGTGTGTAGCCTATACATGTATTTCATTAACAGCTACTCAATACATTTGATGTACCTTGCTTATGTTTGCTGGTGTTGTGTATATGTTGTATACATTCGATTAGATACGTGTTGAAGAGTGCAACGGCTCAGAGAACATTTGGCAGTCAATCTAGAGCCGAGATGTGGCCGGTTTCAATTTATCTTCTATTGGTGTGATTGCAGATGTAAGACTCCCACTCCAGAACCCAATCTTACCATTTACTTTCTGTTTCCCTATCTCAGCTCGTTAATAAGCTAAGCCTTAATGACAAATGCACTACCAATGCCTTGACGACATCTGAACGCATACTCCAACCCTAGTTACTGTCTTCTATTCAAATCAAATTCCAAGTCATTGCTTCCAGACCCCAGGCAAGGGGATGTTAGAGCTCTTAATGCTAAGTGGTTGTAATTTGAGTCAACTCTGTATTTGAATTTCCTGTCCCTCCATGTCTTTGCGGCAGGTCCAAACCCACCAGGGGCAACTCCACGCCTAGTCACGCTGGATTGGACGACCCAACCTCCCCGGCCTTGCAGTTGTATGCTGCCACTTCTCTCGCTATGCTCCTCATTCGGCCTGACTGCTGCCCATCCAAACGGAACGAAGATGGATTGCAAAACTCTCTGAAGCATCTCTTAAAGTTTTCATCCAAGAAGGCGTAAAGCACCGGGTTGAGGCTGCTGTTAACATAGCCTAGTGCTATGCAGAAGTGCATCAAAACCACAGTGAGAAGGCTCCCGAGGTTAAAGCCCAGAGACTGTGCCAAAGCCATTATCTGCACTGGGGTCCAACACACTACAAAAGCTGCAACCACCACCAGAACCATGCGGGTAATACGGCGTAGGTTCCGGTCCTTTTCTTTGGAACCGGAGAGGATGCGGACGCTGCGCAGGCGTTTTACCATCAAGCTATAGCAGACGCTAATGATTGCTACTGGTATAAGAAAGGAGAAAACGAAGACACAGGTTCCGAACACAGGTTCCCAGTAGCTACGAGGGTCCGGGAGAACTACAATGCATTCAACACCTGAGGAAGTAGAAAATGGATAAAGGGTAAAAGATTAGTTAGAATAATTACTTGATTGTGATCATCATGTTTGTCATGTATTTCTTATCAAGTTTTGAAATCACCGACACATTTGACAAATGCTTTTGCAATAATAAACCAGTCGTCAGTTCAGCATTCAACACAATTGTGCCTGCTAAGCTCGTTCCCATGCTCAGGAATCTTGGTCTTAACACCTCCCTACGTAACTGGATCCTGGACTTTCTGACGGGCAGACCCCAGGTGGTGAGAATGGGTAACCTCACCTCTTCTTTACTGAACATGAGCACCAGAGCCCCTCAGGGCTGCGTACTCAGTCCCCTTCTGTCCTGTATGCCCTGTCCACCACGCACGACTGTGTTGCCACACGCAGCTCCAATGCCATCTTTAAGTTTGAAGAAGACACCACCATCCTGGGTCTCCAACAACAATGAGATCGCCTACAAAGATGAGGTCATTGTCTTGGCAACATGGTGCCAGGACAATAATCTATCTCTCAATATCTGCAAGACTAAAGAGATGATCGTGAACTTCAGGACTGCAGCGACAAAGTGGAGAGAGTCTTCTGCTTCAAGTTCCTTGGTGTGGTCATAAATCATAACCTCACCTGGTCCAGGCAATCAGATGTAGCAGTTCCTATGGAGATTCAGGAAGTTTGGCATGTCTTCCAAAACCCTCATCAACTTCTACAGGAGCACCATTGAGACCATCCTCACAGGCTGCATTTCTGCTTGGTACGGCAGTTGCTCCGCTGCTGACCGCAAAGCCCTCCAGAGGGTGGTGAAGACAGGGAAGCGCATCATCGGCTGCCACCTCCCCTCTGTGCAAGGAATCTACCACATACCATGCTTTAGGAAAGCACAGGAAATCATAAAAGACTTCGGCCACCCAGGCTATGGTCTGTTCTCACTGCTGCCATCTGGTAGACGCCACTAGGACATCCAGGTATGGATGACCAGACTCTTAAAACAATTTTTTAGTCCCAGGCCATCAGGCTTCTCAACCAGCAACATTAACCTCAGGGATCACATTGATCACATGACCTCCTATGTATGCTCCTTCACTTCCTATGTATTTTCAATGTACATTCTCACAATCTTATGCATACATCCATCAGCACTCCCGTAATTTATATATTTAAACATTTTATACTTGACTCTCATTGTCCATATCCCCCATCTGTACATGTTATGTATATTTTAGTTGTATATATGTGGACATTTTTGCTCTGCTTCTACGTAGTTGATGCTTGCCACGTCAACAATCTAATTTTGCCTGGAAAACATTCCACATATCTATTCTTATGAACCAAGCTATTGTTATCAGTGTGGGTTGAGGAGGGAGGAAATAAAGGCCAGTGACTGCATCTGTAAAAAGAAGTGTTTCTGCAAACAGTGGGGTATAAAAGAAGCAAAGTAAGCAGGCGCAATCGATACTGGGAACTGGAGCTTGATGAACATCACGAGGCAAACCACAGTCAAGCTGTTTGTATTTGCAAGCATCAATGGGAGGGTGGTTGCCGTTCGTATGCTGCTTAAGGCTGCCAACGTGGAGGACAGGTTGCGGGTTGTAGGGCAATGTTCCTGCGGTAAGCAGAGCAGACTTAACCTTAACAGGGAGTTAACAATTTTACTTATGAATGATCAGTTATTATTTAAGGACTCCGGGCCCAAACCCTACTTTTTAGGGATAGAGGTGACCACAGCCATCTTAAGCTCTAAATTGACAGAGCCAGTTGTGATGGAGGTGTGTACAATCTCTACAATGTGGAGGCACAGAGTGGGCAGATCATATTTTTTAAGTAATGTAAGTAAGTAATGTAAGGCAGCATGGTTGCGGAGTGGTTAGCACTGTTGCCTCACAGCGAGAAGGTCCTGGGTTCGATCCCCACGTGGACCCAAAAGACCTTTCTGTGTGGAGTTTGCATGTTCTCCCCGTAGCTGTGTGGGTTTCCTCCGGGTACTCTGGTTTCCTCCCACAGTCCAAAAAACATGCCCCATACTCCTGCCAGTGCCCTGACCAGTCACTGACAGTTAATCTAGACTTGGTCTGTTTGTTCTATGTGTGTGAGTAAGATGTAATATATGTTGAGTGAGCAAGTCTGGCGAAAATTGGCTGCGGTGGTATCACTCAGACTGGGTGTAGTGTCTGATGTTGGTCCATAGTTCCGTGTATGAAATTAATTGGTGATCTAATTGCATGTAACAGCGCTTTGAGTGTCATGATAAAGTGCTTCAAACTAAATAAAATGCATTATTATTAAGAAAAAAATTGTAAGCAATGTAAGTAAGTAATGTCATTGGGGTACTTTAATAGCATGGAATGTTCCAGTACCGTTTCAATTTAGGATTGGATAGGCAGTATTAAGCCCGCACCCAACGTCAACCACTGCCTATCCCCTCTTCTCATCTTGTTGCACAAACAAGCAGAGCTCTGAAGACGCTGCACGAAAGTGTCACCAACATTCAGAGGAGGACGATACTGACAGAGAGGCGACTAATCTTCCTATTGAATATCCATACCACACTTGCTTCATAACTCTGTTAGACTCGGACTGCTAGAAAATGTGAGAGTTGTGATGACAAAATGTTTATCTGTTGCATTACAGTGCGAGAAGATATGGCAGATATATTCTGTTAACTTTGATTTGTCAATGTTAACGATGCTTTAAATGTGTGTGCTTGATTGCTAGCTTTGTAATTGTGTGTCAAACTTGTACACAACCTATGTAAAATGTATGAACAACAAAAAGAAACGTCTAAAATATATTCGAAAGAAGGATTCAATTCATACCTTCCCAATCGTGTGTATCCATGGATAAATGTACTTACTCTGGTTTTCAACTTCAACATCACCCATCACCATGGCAGGCACACCAATTGCTGATGCCAGCACCCACACTCCAATATTGACCACCTTAAATGAATAGGTTACATGGTTTCTAGCATTACTGTATGAACTTTGACATTTATTTTGCCTGCAATAATAAGAAGATTAAATCCAGAAAAGGTAAACGGCTGTATGTGTGATTACAGTGGTCATCTTTGAAGCTGTTTGTGTGCACGTGCGTGAGTGGTGCAAAAAAAGTAATTTATGATTTGAAGAAGATTTAATTTATTATGTTGATAAAGCAAATGCCCTACCTTAGCCTTGTGTGGTGTCCGCATATCAAGAGCCTTGACTGGGTGGCAAACAGCTAGATAACGGTCCATGCTCATCACGGTCAGTGTAAAGGTACTGGTAAACATGTTATAATAGTCTATGGAAACAACCGCCTTACAAATAGCATTTCCAAATGGCCAGAAACCCAGAAAGACATCTGTTCCCTGAAAGTAGAAGTGCTACCATGTCAAGTTGGTGACAATGTAATGGTTTCTAGTCAATTTGATAATTAATCATTCATACCATGGTCATAATTATTATTAACATTTTAAATATCTGAGAATAATATGAATTTATGCTTTAGCTTTTATTTCATATTCGAAGATCAATTAATATAAATTAAGTGTTAGTGCTACCTGGAAGGGTAATGTAGCCAGGACCAGGGAGTCTGCTAGTGCTAGGTTGAAAATGTAGATGTTTGTGGCTGTCTTCATCTTGGTGTATCTGAGGGGACCACAGAGTAAGCATTTAAATCAATAACGGAACAGTTTCTACTCATTCAAGAGTTGGATTTCTTGCAAAATTGATACAAGTAGTAGTGGTATAATAATCTATTGATTTCTTAATTGCATACAGCACAAATTCAAATATTCGTTCAAATAAAAAGTGACAATCTGACAAAGTAGTCTACAAAGATAAATTATGTTGATGACTGGTCTACTGTTGTGTCATGCTGTATTTGCTTGTCAGTTTTCAATTGAGGTATTTATCTTCATGGTCACTTTTGCTCAACGGACATGAAGAAATCAACTCTTCAACCTGCCTACCACAGCCAAACACATGAACCATGGTTCCAGATTCACTAAACCTTGTATAGTGCCCTCTTGCTTATATAACCTTGTTCCCCATACAATATATTCAAGGAGTGTTGGTCATCTTGCCATTGGATGCATTCAGATATTTTTAATCAGTTTCACAATTCTGTAACTTGTCATAATCACAATGTAGATGTAGACATGATGCTAAACATAAAGTAGTTGAAAAATGCTAGTTTGTCACACAGTGGCCTAATTACATCACTCTCCCTTCTAAGAAATTCTCTAGCATCTTGTATATTACACAAGTTTCTTAAATAATCTTATTAGAGAAACAAATCTTTTTAATTTAGAAATAAATCTACAAGTTGCCCATTTCTTTGGTTCACAAATGCAGAGTAGTTTAGGCCTTCTATTTAAAGTTGCATACGACTTTTGAAATGGGTCAGAATGTTGCAGCCAGTTGCAGTTCCCTAATAGGACTCCAATGAGATATATTTTAAATTAAACAGGATAAAAAGGAGGGAGCGTAGCATAAAGTTTTAACATGTTTTATCGTTTTGCAATTATGTATTGTTGGGCTATTTCATTGTTTATTCATTTTACAAATATAGGCTTTGTTTTATTATGAAACTCAAAAATGTGAACATAGGGAAGTGTAACTCCAGTTTATTTATAGTACATTGGTTTATCATAATATATTTTTGCTTTGGAACTGAAAATATTGAAATTAATTAGAATCAACACAAAATAGGGGAGGGAGGGGGGGCTTTCTGTGTGGAGTTTACATGTTCTCCCTGTGTCCGTATGATTTCTCTCTAGGTGCTCCAGCTTCCTCCCACAGTCCCAAAACATGCAGGTTTATTGATTACTCTCAATTGCCCGTAGATGTCACTGTGAGTGTGAGTGGTTGTCTACGTAGAGTTGAGTCTAAACCCTCCAAAGTTGCTAAACTCTGCTTCCTGGTGGAGTTGTAACTTGGTACTCAGTGCTTGATGTTGCTCTCTTGTGAAATGCCTACCTTGTGAGTACATTTTGATTGACACTGTGTAAAACATATTGTTCGTATTGCAACTGCCAAATCCAACAATACAAAGCTGTGTCCGAATTAACAGATTTGCTGATTTACGTAGGCTTTTAAACTAGTGGTAATCAACCTTTTTGAGTTGCCACCCACCAGATTAATCAGGTTTGGTGTTTGCAATATCTACCCATCGCGGCAGAAGATAAACCAATAGACCATTATAAAAAAATAACTTTGGATCCACAAGTGCTGCCATTGCATATATGTGGAACATGAAATTGCATTTTGGAATGTTTTTCAATAGTCTGCAGTAGCGGTTTTTGCGTCCCGAAAACAAACTTGTTAGAGTGTGTGAAGAGGGTAATTTTTGCATGATTCAATGTATGAGTGTTGGCAACTTTACGAACCCTTTGAGCAATCCTCCATAGTTGTTCCATGTGATTGCTACTATTGGGCTAACTACCAACGAATTAACTATGAGCAATTTTGGGCAGTGCGTCTAAATTGTTTTGTTTGTGTGTGCGCCGCATGTGTGTCCAATCTAAACTTTAGTGCAGGCACACACCGACTCACACTCAATAAAATCTAGTAAAATCTAAAATATAAGATTTTCTTATTTTGATTTTTTTCACAAAACTATCTGGTGACCCCCAGAAATGATCTTGTGACCCCCAGGCTGAGAACCCCTGATTTTAACAGTCTGCACCACAGTTTGATTAAGATTATTTAAAATGTATTTCAGCAGTCAAATAATCAGTATTGAACAATAAGAAACACATCAGACAATAGATAATGCTGGTTTTATATTTGCAGCACTATTCACTTGTGATAGTGAATAGATAGCCAAATGGTTGAGCTAACAGGACGTTGTGGAGACTGGACACGGTTGCAACAGTTTTTGCATTTTTCTGTTATTCTGAGACTAATTGACATGGACCAGTCAAACTTATATATATTAAACTTATATTTGTCTTCAAACTACCCATGCAATTTAAAGGAGACTACTATGACATATAGTTCACTATATTTATCAGAATGAAGAAGTCAGATGCTACAACTGGCCCAGTTCAGCGCTGTCCATCAAAACACAAATACATAGCAGTGTTGCACTGGTTATGTTGGGGGGCTGACTGCCCACAAAAAATCAAAATAATTACTTTTTTCATTCTTCCAAAAACTTTTGAATAAGGTCGTGGCATTACAAAATGTGGAAAAGGTGAAGCGCTGTGAATACCTTTTGTATGGACATGTATTTACGTAGATAAACATAACTGTAACCATTTTTTAAAACTTTCTACAGTGTAACACAGAAAATGCAAAAATAAACCTTATGATAAGATATTGAAAGAAGTGTTCTGTGTTGAGCACATTAGTTGGTTGATATAAACATAAAATTCATGTGTTTCCCATTTAGATGCAAAAACATTTTTGTTAGAAATAAACAGTTTTGAAACTGTGTTTGCTTTTGGTAGGGATTTGAAGAGTTTTTAATTTTGTGTTTTTTATGCAAGTTCTGTGATTAGAGTTTTGAGAAGATTCTGAAAACGTGTGTAAACAATTGTGCAAAACTGTAAAGGCACTATTAATAATTGCTTGGCGCAAAACTAAATCCTTTATTTGTTACTGTAGTTTGATTGAAACGGTTAAATCCAACCAAAAAAAAACATACATCCATTATCAGAACCACTTATCCTATGCAGGGTCAAGGGAGGGCTGGAGCCTATCCCAGCCGACTTCGGGCAAGAGGCGGGGTCCACCCTGGACAGATTCCCAATCTATCACAGGGCTAACACATAGACACACTACCTGTCTCACATACATTCACACCTATGGACAATTTTAAGTCACCAATTAACCTGCATGTTTTTGTACCATGGGAGGAAACAGGAGTGCCCGGAGGACGCGTTACACACACGCGTTAACACAGGGAGAAGATCCAAACTCAGAGAAAGGCCCTCAGGTGGGGATAGAACCCATGACCTTCTTACTGTGAGGCAACAGTGCTAACCACTGCGCCACCATGCTGCCCCCAAAACAAAACAGTGTCAGAATAAACACTTTCTAAACAGATGGCAGCACAGTTTTATCAAGATTAGGTTATTTAAAAATGCATTTCAATGGTAAAATAATCAAAATTGAACAAGCATAAAGACTTAAAGTAGACTACTACTGATTTTCTTTCTGCAGTGGTGTCCATTTGTGATACCATCGCCAGAAGCCTTAAAACAAAGGTTCAGCTACCACATGGACATAGGGGAGACTGGGGAAGTTAGGGAACTGTTAGTCTCTCATAAACTAATTGACGGTGCGCTAACATGTAGCTGAAAGGCGAAGCTCACGATTTTCCAGTCGATCTACGTTCTGACTCCCCCATAGGATCATGAGGTTTGGGTAGTGAACCAAAAGAATAAGGTCACAAGTAAAAGCGTCTTGAATGAGTTTTCGCCATACAATTGCTCGGCTCAGCCTTTGGAATTGGGTAAAGAGCTCTGTAATCCGAAGGGGGTAGAGCCACTGCTCCTTTACATTAAAAGGAGCCAGACGAGGTGGTTTGGGCATCTGATTAGGATGCCTCCTGGGCACCTTCCTTTGAAGGTTTTCTGGACAGACCCTATTGGTAGGAGACCCTGGGGTAGGCCCAGATCATGCTTTAGAGATTATACAATATATCTCATCTAGCCTGGGAATGCCTCGGGATCCCCCAGGAGGAGATGGAAACATTGCAGGGAAGAGGGATGTCTGGAATACCCTACTTAGCCTGCTAGGTGGCAGAAATTGGATGGAACAATGTTTAATCCTTTTTTGGCCACAAGGAAATGCCAGTATTGACTGGGGAGAGATTTCACGGTTGTTACATTTGTATACTGTCTTGGCTACGCCTAACACCGATTGTTAACTGCATCAAAGAATGATTTTGTCTTTTTATTTGACAAATAAACATGGTGTCAGAAAGGGGATAGCTAACTCATAAATAACAAAAACACCGTACCAGCAGTTCTGGACATCTGCATGAATGTGCCTGTGACTATATGTAACGGTATCACTGTATTGCTAAGGATGGATGGATTTAGCTAGCTTCTAGTTAGCATTAGCACGTAAGCATGGATAGAAGCTTCCCCCCTCCAGCAGTAATGAACGACAGTTAGTCGGATTGTGCATATTCTTCACTAGCTATGTAGCAAATCAAGTTGTGCGTGTAGTTAAGTGATTGGATTTTGTGTAACTTTCTTATTATTTTTAATAAGTGTTTTGCACTCATGCACTGAAATGAATAAAGCGCTGTACATGTACCATCTGAATGGATGTAGCGCTCATCGTTCGGTCTTGTTAGATATAAACTTATCTAAAGGATTATTACGGCCTTCTCCCGAAGGATCTGTCCACCCTGTGACACCCCCTGCATGCTCTTCTCAAGAAGGAGAGTTCCTGGAAATGGACACCAGAATGCGAGAAAGCATTCGCAATGTCAAAGACACTGTTGCTAGAAAGCAAAGTTGTTGTACACTACGACACCAAGAAACCGGTGAGGCTAGCCTGTGACGCATTCCCTTACGGAGTTGGAGCAGTTATATCGCACATCATGGAGAATGGCGAGGAAAAGCCTATTGCCTTTGCATCACGCACTCTGTCAGATGCAGAGAGCAAATATGCTCAAATAGAGAAGGAAGCCTTGTCCATAACTTTTGGAATAAGGAAGTTCCATAAATATCTCTATGGAAGAAAGTTAATCTTCACTACTGACCACAAGCCGCTCTTGGCGATCCTGGGGCCGAAGTCAGCCGCCTTGAGAATGCAAAGGTGGGCGCTAATACTCATGGCTTACACCTACGACATTGAGTATCGCAAATCGGCGCATCATGCTAACGCCGACGCCTTGTCCAGGCTGCCGAGACCAGGTAAAGACAATACGGCCGAAGAAAACAGCATCTTCTATTTCTCAGTACTGGGTGACCTACCCGTGCATGCCAGTGACATAGCACGAAGCACACGCAAGGATGCTGTACTAAGCAAAGTGAGAGAGTTCACGCTAAATGGCTGGCCTAACAACATTGATGAGGTACTCAAGCCATTCTTCATTCGGAGAACTGAGCTGTCTGAAGAGCAAGGATGTGTTCTGTGGGGAATGAGGGTAATTGTATCACACGCATATAGGGCAAAACTGCTCAGTGACTTACACACCGGACATCCGGGCATCTGCCGGATGAAAGCACTAGCCAGGTCATGTGTGGTGGCCCCATCTGGACAGGGAAATTGAGAAAACGGTGCAGAGCTGCAGTGCCTGTCAATCTGTGAGAAAGCTTCCGGCGGCAGCACCGTTGCACTGTTGGAAGTGGCTGGAACGTGTTTGGCAGAGGGTTCACTTAGACTTTTGTAAAAAGGACAAGCAGTACTTCCTAGTGTTTGTGGACAGCCACTCTAAATGGCTGGAAGTCATGCCAATGAAGACCACCACGTCTGCAAAGACCATTGATGTGTTACGCAACCTGTTTGCGTCTCAAGGCCTTCCGGAGGAAGTGGTAAGCGATAACGGCCCTCAGTTCACTTCTTGTGAGTTCAAACAGTTCCTGAGGAGCAACGGCATCAGACAGACACTTGTACCAGCTTACCATCCTGCGTGGAATGGCACCGCTGAGAAGTTAGTTCAGACGGTCAAGGTGGCGCTGCTGAAGCATGTTTTTGGAAAGGGGGCTCAGCAGGTGACCATGTTGTTGCAACATAGACTGGCTAACTTCTTGTTGATGTACAGGAGCACACCCCACTCAGTGACGGGGGTTTCACCAACAGAGCTGTTTTTAAAACGGCAACTGAGAACCAGGTTCAGTCTGCTTAAGCCGAGCCTGGCGAGGACTGTTGAAGAAAAGCAGCTCAAGCAGAAGAGCAACCATGACAAGGTCACAGACAGACTGAG
>JAVQJS010023263.1:0-21270 GCA_036024795.1 Galaxias rostratus | reverse complement strand
CACTAATTTCTCTCTGTCAAAATGCGCTACCTCATTCTATTCAATCGAGGTAGACCATTTGGAGGGGAGGCTAAATTTTTCAGTTATATCTGATAATATGAGCTACCGGGAAGCCCATCCTGAGGGGGAGGCTCAGAATTTCAGAACACCGGCGATCGTAAGGAATACTCACTCCATGGTACACTTAATCAAGAGAGTGGAAAGATTACTGCTAAATTTCCACCACCTCATCGGACAGCCATTAGCCAACATGCCACACTGAAAACAAACGGCCTCTTTTGGACAACTTGACCCAAATGCAAAAACACCTGATGCCCGCGAGGTCAGAAGATTAACGTCAACACAAATTAACTGCATGGCAGTGAAACCATCAGGTTTAGTACTACTGGAGTTGACATAATCCCTAACATTAAGTACCTTTGCTTTGGCTATGCAGCATGTGAGAATTGCTAAAAGCTAGTAACCGTACTAGTTATCCAAGTCCAAAGACAATAGACTGAGTAAACGCATTGACAGGATTGTGTTGTACTTGGTAAGCTAGATCCTTTGAAATTTCTCAACAAAACACAAACTCTCTTAGTGTCAATGACACACACGGCTATCATCACAGCAGCCATGCTAAAACTAGCCGTCTTTGAATAGCCTTGCTAGCAAACTCAATGTCAAATCACTGACATGTCATTGTCTTTCATTTAACTTGCCATTTAGGTCAGGTGTAGCTAGAATTACCTGTTACGGCAGGAAAAAACTCCCAGAGAAGGAGAAATATTCCCCATACAGTAGAAAAGCTTGTTAGATTTGAATAGAGCCATGGTTGAGCAGACAGTACGGACTCCGAGCAAATGCCACCGGAAATGCGTGCAGTGAGGTTATTATACCTTGTATGCACATACGGGTATTTTGAAGTTCCCCCTCGCCTCTTGAATTGGAGGGGAAAGCATATTAGAAAAGCAAAATATGCCAATACGTCATTGATACTTTAAATGCGACATTTAACGATTCCGGCATCGTTTGTCAATAAGAAAGCATGGAAACACGTGTCTATTACTTTTTAGCGCTGCATTTCCTCAAATCAGCAGACAAACTGCGATTAGTCATTCTTGAAACAACTTGGCTGCCAATGGATGGGGTCTAAATCTGAACACTAGGTGACGCAATTGTTCTAAATTCTTTTACTTTCAAAAAACAGTTTTCACTCCGTTTTTTATGATCATGTGAGTGTTTAGATTTCTCATGGCATCTCAATGTCTCAATAATCAGTAGCCCATCAGCATAATAACCTGCAAGTGAACCAACCTTTTCATCCCCTAGTTATTTGTGACAAAGCCACAAATGTATATTGGTAAACATTTTTGTTAAACCTTTAAGCATGTTGGCCCGGGTCCATCCTAACATCGTGTTAAGCTTGTGTTGTGATTCAATTGATTTAAACATTTATTTTTGTATAGGTGAGATTGGGGGGGATATGAAGTTTCTTTAAATTTCTCATTATTTCCCCAGGGAGCAGGAGTAACCTCGACAGACAGAACTTGGAAGTCCAGCTGGCAAGATGATTACAAAGTATGCTGTGTGAGTGATAAATATGGGGACAGAAGTTTCACACATTTGTATGTGTGTGTGTTTATTAGTGTGTATCTGATGCGAAATTGATCATTTTAAATGTGCAATTTCTTTTTTTAAATTACGGAATATGCTATGCAAAAACATGCTTTAACCAGGAACTGAGGTCAAATTGTTTCTCAAGGTTGAGCCCTTGACAAGACAATAAGCAAGTACTGTATGAAGACCGATAAATTGAGCAGAGTTGTGGTGCATGGTACAGAGATTTAAAGTTCAAAAAATGAAAAATAATGACAGAAGTATTATTGCTGACTGATAACACTGAGTGGTGTTAGAAAGCTCTCTCAATGAAGGGTTTTCTGAAGTACCATGTCAAACAGGCTTCAAAAACGCTGTAATGGTGTATGTGTGTGTGTGTGTGTGTGTGTGAGAGAGAGAGAGAGAGAGGGAGAGAGAGAGAGAGACAGAGACAGAGAGAGATGTAGAGATAGGAGGGAAGTATTTTAGAGTATTGGCAAATTAAATAATGAAAGAATGAAGGCTGGTTAAATGTATGCATGCTGCCTGTATCCTGGTTAAAGCAATGTTTTATTGTACGATAAAACATTGGTCCTTCCTTCTTTCTGAAGTACTTGCGTTCCCTTTTAACAACGGTGTGATTAGATTTAGGTACAGTTTGAAGAAGCTGTGGAATGCAGAGACGCAATAAGTTTTTCACGGGTGCTTAAACCAAGGTTGTCACAGGAACCTACACAGTACCTAGGAATGGTGCATAATGTCAGTAACATCTGCCACCAACTACACGTGCAGGCACACAGATACACACACAGACACACACATACACACGCACACATGCATAGACATACAAATACTAACTGCCTTACTCATACCTCGATTCATTCAGTTAGGTCACAGTTTAATTACACTTGAATAAGGTATCATCAAAGTGGAAATAATTAAGTGTTGAGAGACACTGAACCAACAGAAAACAGTTCTACCCTTTGTTAGCAAATGTAATTAAATGAATCAGAGAGGAGGAGACAACAAATAAACAAAAGAAAAAATTATGGGCTTGTAAAATACTAGTAAATATTCTGGAGAAAAAAGTGCATTTAAATGGACACTATATTCAATACCTTTTTTTAGGGATATATTCTGTCCATAGTGTTTGATTGTGTCCATGAATTTGTGTGTGACCCAGAATGTGTATAAATGTGTTGATCAGCTTCTGTCTTTGTCTAACTTCTTTTCAAGAATTACTATGGTTAATTCCTCAACAGAGTAAATGGATTAGAGGCTGAAAGACTGGAGCGGAAATCCAACTTGTGTTTTGTTTTCTGTGGACACCATTCAGAAAATCAGTGATTAGTGGCACGGTAGGATTATGATGAGCAGGAGAGGCTGGTGTTCAAAAACCTATCAGGGATTTGCTTGCATCTGTTTCCCTTCTTGGTCCAGCCATGTGTATTATGCGTCAAGTCTATTCCTGAAATCCGCTCGCCTTCTGCCACCCCTGTCAAGTTGTTGGAAAATACTGGCCTGGACAAAAACTGCCATGTCTGTTTGTTGGTTGTGTAATTCTTCCTGTACCTATAACCAGGAAACATAAAACCTGGTTTGATGATATAAATACAAAGTTCTCAGGTGTTAGGGCATATGTTGCGATCTCCAATTAATCAGCAAGCGGTTCAAGATTGTTAAATGGAACTCATCTTACCACTCTGTTTTCTCCCTTATGATCGTTTTTTCTTTTCTATCTCAATATGCGTGTAGAGCTACTGTGCTAAAAATAATCAGAGCGGACTTAACAGTAGGTTTCTCCTGATTCTGTGATTTGCCAGCAGTTAACAGCTCAGGGCTCAGTCCTGAGTGTGGGTATGCTTGTCAGTGTGTGCGCGTATGCATGTATGTGTGTCTTCCAGTCTTTCTTTTAGAATGAGAGGATGTTTGTTTACTTTATTTTACTTAAAAAAGTGAGTTTAATGAAATATGAAAGTAATGATTAATTTTTAGAAGTCTGACTGTTCCATTTTGTTGCACTTAAAAAATAAATAATCATAATATCAAAACTAATATAATGTAAAGGAGATGGCATACACGTTGTATGTTACGTTTAGAACCTGTCTCTGAGCCTATCTGGTAGGCTAATTTAACTTTTTATAATGCCATATTCGTTTTATTTTGAAGGCCTGCATAAACACAGTTTTGTTAGGAATTTAGATAGGATATTTGTAATTATATACCTGAAACGGTTTCCAACTTCCTCAATTAGTTTAATCATCAGCAGACAGTTCATTGTCAGGTCTGAATTGCAGTTGAATAAATGTTTGTGCAAAAGTTACTGTACTGAGAAAGCGCTCGACTTCTTCCCGATCCCTCCCAAGCGGTTCTCTACACAATAAAACACAATATGCTCAAGTCAGATGGGTATAACAAAACAAATAGAAAATAACATTAGAACACTCGTCACTCAACTTTCTTTTACCAGTAGAATAGGAACGCCACAAAGTACTTGACATGCTGGCTCTCAACATCAATATTGGTTCTTTTATTTCTCTCACACGTAGTATAAAAAAGTATTGAGCTCATATAACAAATGACATATGTTATTTCAGCTGAAACATAAGTAGGATAGAATGATCTGACACAGCAATTCACTTAATTGGCAACCAATTCGTAAAGCAAGTCCCAAGAAAAGAGCTGGAAACTAAATCCCATCAATTTATGTTAAATTGTATTAGTGTATAATTTGTTTTAAAGCTCAAAAAAGACACAGAGAAGTATTCTTATTTATATTTATTAAATATACAATATATTTTGTTTATTTAATACAGTGCCAGCATTACAAAATTAAATAGGGAAAACATAGAACGGAAATAATTTATTGAGAAATAATGGAATAACAGAATGAGAATGAGAAAGGGGGAGTTTAACAAAACATTTGGGAGAAATAAAGAAGTAAATGTAAAATACAGGCAACATATTTCAGCATTCAGTTAAATAATTGCATAATATATTTCTGCTATGAGTTAGGCAATCCTCAGTTCACTGTAGAATTGCACATTTACAAAATAGCTACAAGCTGCTGGATGATAACGGTAACATCAAGGGTTTCTGCACTGCACTGAGTTTGAGTGTGTGTGTGTGTGTGTGTGTGTGTGTGAGAGAGAGTGTGTGTGTGTGTGTATGCGTGCGTGCGTGAGTGTGTGTGTGTGTGCAAATGGGTAGGAAGGGTAACACATGCACCTATAGCTTTGTTTGGGTTACAACAAGGGCAGGTCAGTGGGTTATGGATGGGTGGGTAGTTATGGCTCAGGGAGCTCAGATCACATTGTTGGGTCACGACAGAGTACAATCTCCAGCTCAGTGCGGTAGAGCTTTCCTCCATCAGACAGAGCCATGATGCTTTTCTTGTAGCCCACCAGCCCAGAATCATCAAATTCCTTTAGAGGAAAAGACAGAGATATATACATCTTCATTAGAGTTATAAAAGTAAGAAAAAAGTTAAAAGTAGTGCTTATTACCATTTGCACTGATAAGTGTAGTAATATGATATTTTATAATATGACATAATGAGATTATCCCATCTCTGCAGTAGGAAAAAGGGATTGTATTCATTACCATTTTGTTCTTCTCATGAAGGTCTTTTAGGAGAGCGTCCAGCTCTAATTCGTCAATGTAACCATTGCCATCCTGTTGGACCAGAAATTATTTTATAAAATCCAAGCCCTCCATTCAAATTGACAAACTTATCTTTCAAAGTACTATGGGGATTTTACAACAACAATATTTAAAGACACAAAATATATATATAATGTAGTACAAGGAACTACAACTGTTGAACTGATGTTGGTTAATGTTGCCATTTAATAATAGGGACTTCTTTTTCTAAAACAAAGTATTCCTCAGACAGCGTACTAATGCCTACAAATTGGATCTGCAATCACCTTGTCATAGAATGCAAAGATTGCATTGAACTGTTCAGCTGTGAGCTTGATGCCCTGTGAAAAGGAAACAGCAAGTTTTTACACACAGAGAGATATGACTAGAGATAGTTGAAAATACGGTCCCATTAGGGAAGTTATATTAATCCGTGCAGATTGTGATAACTGGGATTGGAGTTGACTTAATCCTGAGCAAACTGCCTAATCCCATGTCAGAGAGGAATGTCTGATTTTCCCTATGCTCGAGGCATGGTACAGTATAAATGACTGATTACAATGTGTGGTATGCTACATTATTTTTTTTTGTAATGCAGGATTTTTTGTGTTAAATGAAGCTTGATTGGATTGTCAGGACCATGTCAATGTCATATAAGGCTCTGTGCAACGACAAGTGCCTTGGCATGCTGCAATAAACTATGAGATAGAGCCAATGTCAGTAAGACGCTTTCAATTGGACAGAACATAGACTACTACATCCTGATCCTCCATCCTTAGCAGGCATCTGTATAATCCTCTTATAGTGAATGTATTAAAGATCTATTGTTCTATAATGCAAATACAGGCATGCATATTGACATTTGATTCCATAATTCTGTCATTCATTTTATCTACAGTTTCATTCAACTGTGTATGGGTGTGTTCTGTGTGCAAATGCATGCAACCCCACCTGAAATTTCAGCAGGAAATTTTCCTGGACAGGCAGAAGCCTGAAACAACACAAAATTATTTTTATCACTCCTTATTTATTTTTTTTATTTTTTATTTTTATTAAACGTAACAGTCTAAAAATCCCTTTACACAAACTCACCTTGCCATCTCAGAGAGGCCTAGTTTACCATCACCATTTAGATCAAACATCTTCAACTGGGAAAAAAAAAACAGGATCATTCCTTGTCTCTAATTAATTCTTTATGATGCATGTGTAAGACTCTGAGTTTCAATCAGGTCATATTAAACTCACTATAGTCTGTGTGTATTCATTAAGCTTCTTTTCGTCATAGTGTCTGTTTGCCTTCTTCAGCAGGTCAGACAGAAAACCCTGAGAAAAAATGCTCATCACCATACAGATCACCGATACATTTAATTAATGAATACACTGTGTGCCTAAACATCATTAATACTTGTGTATTGGTAAATGATTGAGGGGTCCTAGACTGTGGGTCTAAACTTTAAGAAACCACTAAATAAGCAGTGTCCTATAATAGGAAAATAACCCCATGTGTAACCTTTTGAGGTTTACTTGTAAATTTTAATTGTAGATCTTTTATTGTAGAGTATTTACAACCACATGTGAAGTTTTTTTAAGAAATTTATTTACATATAACCCTTTTAAAATATATTCTATCCTTACACCTAATGCTTCATTTGCTAGTATAAATGAAACATGATATTTTATAGAATCACAACCATATCATAATTTTTTAACACTACAACATGGTGGCTTATTGAAATCCTTCAATCCATTAGCTACACTGCTTATCCTATGCAGGGTTGCGAGGGGGCTGGAGCCTATTCCAGCCCACATAAGGCGAGAGGCAGGGTACACCCTGGACAGGTCGCCAGGCTATCACAGGGTCAACACATGGGGACAGACAACAACTCACTCATATTCACACTTACAGACAATTTAGAGTCACCAATTAACCTGCATGTTTTTGGACTCTGGGAGGAAACCGGGGTACCCAGAGGAAACCCACACAAACACAGGGAGAACATGCAAACTCCATTTCTTGTTGAAATTATTGATCGATTTACAGTAATATATATTGTGAGAACATCAGATGGTTTAAATTGTTTTTTAACAAGAGATTTTGTACAATAATTTTATTTTACACATTCTGTGCATCCTTTCTCTTTTGTACCTTCAGTTCGTTAGTCTCAATATATCCACTGCGGTCAGTATCATACGTCCGCCATGCCTGGAAAAAAATGTAAAGTGAGTTTCACATAATTACGACATGCACAAGCTCCTTATGCCAAAGACATGCCCCCTGTGATAAAATTAATGGAAACTCCCCCATTGAAAAAAAGGATAATGCAGGGACTGAGAGAGGGAAACCACTTTGGTGTTGTAAGGTGGTGGGGTTGTAATTTGTGTTTTAATCTAGCAGCTGTCCCATCTGGAGGGTGAACTTTTATCAAAGATGGATGCCCCACACCCTTGGAGTAGGGCTGCGGCCAATTCATAATGTATGGCTGTCTCAGAATAGCTCTGTGCACACCCCTAGCCCACCTCCTTTAAACACTGGGTACCCAGCATATCGGACCACAGCAAAATCTGTTCCTGTTTATGTTCGTAACATTAATTTGTGACTCTCCCACCAGACAACAGTTTCAACCGATCCTGCAGCTTTTTCTCTAGATGTATTTCTAGGAACAAACCTTCTCACAGAGATTTTCTTGAGCATTCTTGTGAGTATTGTATGTTTATTACAACAGAAGTCAGTCAGATATCTATAGTACATGTTATGACATATGACACATTGTCAAGGGGCTTTCCACATTATTTTACTGAAACAAACATACTTACTGCCATGAATTCAGTGCTTGATCCTACATACTGTCTAAAACAGAGCAGGAAATTCTCCTCTGTGGGAAGAACCTGGGCTAACTAAAAAGAGGAGAGTAGAAGAAGACAGAAATCGCGATAAGAGATTGGGATATGGCACTAGTCCACCTGTCAAAGTGGGATAATTTCAAATTAGCCTAGAAACCATTTGATGGGGGTAGGAATCAGATTGTTTTCTATCTTACCTCTGACATCTCAATTCTTCCATCAGAATTCTTGTCGAATTTGGACATGAACTCTTTCATCTTTTCCCTGAATGCAGCATTTGTTGGATCCTGCCAGGCAAATCTTATTTTAAAATGTATTAAAGTGTGCATTCACCAAGGTACATACAGTTAACACAATACCATTTAAAATAAAGCCTTGATATAATGGCATGCCTCTACTGCTGTGGTCTTGTTATGATACAATTTGTATTACAAATGCAGCAGAAAAGGGTCTCACACTTGTCCCACCGGCTCCTCTTCGTGCAACCTCCAACTCCTGGAAGAAGTTCTCCAGCTCATTCCCCTCAATATAACCATTTCCTGAGAAACACAACGGTTATCAATAAAGGTACGCGTAGAACAAAAATAATAAAGCTACCTTTATATTGTATGTAGAACTATTCCGAGTTGATCTAATAGAGAAAGACATAAAGTAACTGTACTATCACAATTTGATCAGCCACAAACATCCCAAATTGCCACCTTTCCAGGGCGGATCAGGTTTGTCTTGAAGACGTTGATTTAGCGAACAAAAAGGATGTCTGTTTCCAAATCTGATCCATGTCTCAGCCACATGGAGCAGGGTGGGATGCCTAACTGTGTTTGTTAGGTGATGCAAATGCATGTAGTTGCCTCACTCTAACCGAATGTTGCTAGTGAATGCTAAGTTGCCATGCTGGCCTCTCTACTCTGCAGACTGCATGAGCCGCTTCTATAATAATAATCATAATAATAATAATAATAATAATGATGATGATTGAATTAGAGATAACTTTATGGGGATAACTTATTCCTTGGTTCAAAAGGAATTCAAAAGTTTTGTGTGTCCATAGCAAACAAAATTAGGGACAATGACAAAACACTTTTGGGGCTTGAAAGTGAAGCACAAAATAATTCAAGTGACTTCTAAAAGTGCTCTGATTAAACAAGTCATCAATTGGTAACAGCACTTGCACAGATCTAAATTGTAGACACCTTGTTGTGCATTTGTGCTCGAGCTATGTTTGACTCCAACGTCCCAGCAGCACTAAAATTGTACGGTTACAAAAATGTATGGGAAAATATTTTTCAAAACCAGAAACTCTAGCTCAGCTGGGGAGTTTTAGTATTATAGTAAATTTGAAGTGTAGATCTCTGGCTGTTCAATAAGACCAATTTCCTACTGTACAATTTAGAATTAAAGTCACATTGAGTCCAAGCAAGAAATACTTATTGTGTAAGTTTGTTTTCTAAACGAGAGGGCACAAAAATGTCAAATGAGAGTATATAGGGCATTCGATTTTTGGAAAATTGTTTTCTTGAACAGCTCACTAATGACCTGTGCTCTGTCGGTTTCCCTGATGAGCAGAGAATAACACACTCACAGAACATCAAACACTTGGGGGGAGTAATTATCGAACACAAATGAATTTACATGAGACACACAGAATGAGGTGAAGTGATGGAGAAAGAAGAAATAAAGTACAAAAGAAAATATCTAATCCAACCCAAATACAAAGATCTGCTTGGCTTAGCTCTGGGTATAGCCAAAGGAAAAGAGTATTTATTAACCCTTAGAAGGTTAGGAGATGGTGCTTGGCAATGATCATGTGACCAGGCGCTTTCCATCTACAGTCTGCAGGCAAGTAAAATTGGCATTTACAAATGAATGATGGAGGAATTCTCTGGCAGTAACGCAAAAGACTGATATTTAAAAGCGGGAATTCCCTGCAGCTGGACTACTGGGAGCATTGGGACCGTGTTGATTGGAAGTGGTCTTGTCAGATTGTGGAAGCGTTAGATCCTCTGTCCCACAAAGCAATTCCACAGTATGGTAGATATATGACCAGCGTGTAAGCAAAATAATGTTTTTATAAAAAAAAAAAAAAAAAAAACTACAAATACAAAGAGTATAGGTCATTGTAATCAATGGGATGGGTCCCATCTGTCTACTGAAGGGATTGGGGTCTTGTAGTAATGTTCCACATCTCTACACACGCTTCATTTATCTAGCTCAGTCTTCAAACCACTCCATGGATTAATCGTAATGCCAGGCATCTAAACTAGATAAATTAAATGTAATAGTTGAAATTTACACAATGGCAATTCCCACAAAGGAAATCAAAGCATAATTATAAGCATCTCCATGTTCCCTCCATCTTGTAATATCTCATCCGCTCCTCTCTCTTCCTTTTTGATTGTCTTTTCTCCAACAATATCCCCTCCTGTCACTAGATTAATTTGGGTGTTGAATTTGATAGGTAAATCACCATCTGTGCATAGACTAAGTGTGAGCAAATCGCTGCAGGAACACAAAGCCCTGAGTGTGTAAACAAACCAGCCCAGGCCATCAGACTGATGAGGGACGTCCTCCCTCTAACTTATCCACTTTATACTGTCGAGTTAGTTTGTGTGTTCGTGTGTGTGTGTGTGTGTGTGTGTGTGTGTGTGTGTGTGTGTGTGTGTGTGAGTGTTGTGTTTGATGCTGTGAAAGATTACATAATTCAGTATCCTCTTTCAATAGGGAGATTAGAATATTCTAAGGATCCAAAAACACCAATTTTCATAGAAAACCTCGTAGCTTGTACTGAATCAAATGTTTATCTTAAAGCATTGGTTCATCTTTAGTTCATGTATGACCATGTGTGTATGACCATGAATCAGAAAGTGTGCTCATTCTAATGTTACAATAGTTTTCTAATACCCTCAGTGTATTATAAAGTTTAACAACCTCGGCCTATAATCAAAACACTACATTCCTCAAAAATAAGTGCACAAAAGATATAGGTTTGCCCTCTAATAATATTTATCAACAGATTAGGGCCACATAAATTCTTATAGATTACATTCCCCACCATCCCCCCTTACTCATCAAGCTACATAAGCGTGTGCACGCACACACACACATATGCGAGCATGCCCCCCCCCACACACACACACACACACATATACACACACATACACGCTGACACAAACACACACGCACTATACTAGCTCTCACATGGCTCTGAATTCCCTCACTGCAAACATGGAATAATGCTGCTGCATAGGAAAACCTGGGGTAGCACAGATGGTTCATAGTCCTCTCAATACCACACGCCACAAGACTGAAAAGCCTTAAGTACATTCGTGTACGTTGTGATGAGGATGACCTATTTTTTTGAACGGTTCATACCAATACTTTATGTTTTTAATGTCTTACCAAAGCTCGTTGATGTCTTAAAATTCCGTCTTTGTGTGTGGTGGTGGGTGCATTGGTGTGTTGTTGTTTTTTTTTTCATTTTAATCTGTTGCCATGCATGTCTGTCTAAACTACATCATGGCAATCTGTCCCTTACGTCCCAACGCATCCAGTTTACACCCTGGATGCAAATTATTCAATCAGGTTGAGGCAGTAAAGCATGAGAGAGCAGTCAAATAACTCTTACTTTCGTCCTTGTGCTACTCCCAATACATACATCAGAATAGTGAATAGTTAGGGACTAGCTTGAATAGGGAAAAATAGGCATCACTGTATCCGCTTTCATATTGAATCTAATCTAATCTAATCTAATCTAACATTGTTGTATGGTTTTAAAGGACCAAAAGAGATTTACAGTTCACCGTCGGCTGTTTTTATACAGTAGGAACCGGTATTTCATGATAAAAATTGAATTAAGTCCCTATGAATAGCATATTGATATTTGGAATTGCCATAGTGGCATATATTCATTTTTTCTTAGCTTTCATAATAGAAGACAATGCCTGTGGCCACAACGTTCTAAATTGTCTACCACTCAATATCCAGCAATTTAATCAGTGAAAACAACATAAAGAAACCACACCCATTCAATAAAAGATTTTTGCTGCAACGTCCAATCATTATTAATTGCGAATGCTTAAGTACTAGGGCAAGTTTAGTCATCTGCCTTCAATAACTAGTCTTCCCAAACACATCAACCTGAAGCTAGACTTAAGCAAATACTGCTCCAAAGGACTGTCTTCATTTTTTTATTTTAAATGAATGCCTGTAATTAGGTGAGAGTTGTAGTGCAGCTGTGATAACTTTTGCTGTCAGTGATGCTTCCAGCCACGCCCATAGCCTCAGTCTATTACATAAAAAACATCAGTGGCATCATTTCTATCTATCCCATTCCCCCCGGTGTTCACTTCACCATCTGTTTAAATTCCCTGCGTCCTCTCCCTCGCATGACACCAGAGAGCTGACTTTAGTGTAGGACCTGAGCATGCCTAAACTATGCTCACAACCCAGTTTAAAAATGTATTCAATTATGCAATATTTTCATTCAGCCATATGCTCTGGGCAAAAAAGTACACCCGCTAAATGATCGATTTTATTCTCTGAAAACTAATAGAGATCGATATCCTAAAATAGCATTCATAGTTGGCACAACTCCTCTAAGCTCATAAATGGTCCAGAGCAATGCTACTAGAATTATAGTGTGATTTGTATAATTATTGAGTGATAAATTCAGACATGTAGCTTAAATTGTGAAGGCTACTAGAATTTATTGTGTGCTATGAAAGATTTACATGTCTGACACTCCGGAACAGGGAAAAATAGGGGAAACAAGTTTGAAAGATTTTTTTTAAAACAAGTGCAAATCATACGTTCCCAATGGGCTAATTCGTTCCAAATTACTGCACTAGACCTCTAAAATAAAACACCCGGTAATTAAGTGAAAAGGGCAAATTGCAATTGCCTTATTTCAGGCTAAATTATCTTGGTGCAATAATCTTTTAAACATTCCTAATTGCAAGACACAAAATCTCCCCTTTTCTACCTCCCCAGCTGCAAAAGCCCACTGACCGTCTACGTCAAAGTGTTTCCAAATCTCAAGGAATTGTGTTGCGGTCAGCTCTGCCAGGTGGAGATGCGGGGGCTGCTGCTTTGCCATCGCTCTTTACTTTCCTTTTCAAAACGTGCGTCGGAAATCCTGTGGTAACTTGGTTCTAGTCTGCTCAGGAATCACTTCAGAGTGTCAACCGTGCGCGCTCAGTCGGGGCTTTTAAACCCCCCCGCGGTGCATGCAGTTCTCACAATGGCCAAATCAGAAGCTGGCGCCTTCAAATGGACGATACAGGGGGAGTATGGTCCACGGGGGGTTACTTGCCTCCCGTTTGGGTAGCAGCTTTGCAGCTGCAGTCTGTTTGTTTTTTTACAATCGCTAGCACACTTTTGTCCTATCTGTCAAAACTCTAATCACAAGAAGCACAACATTCCCCTTTGAGGACGATACCATTATCACGATACGTGTTTTCACACAAAATGCAATCGATTAACACCTTTCTAAAATGCTTAAATATTCTTTACATTCAAATTGACCCGATCCCAAAATGATTGATCTTTTTAGACTGATTCACAAACGATTTCGCACAGTATGCCAGAAATGATAGTACAATGGGCTGAACCTTAAATACAGTATAAATCCTGTACTTATGCACAGTGGCTCAAAACACATTGAAACATCTTATAATTGTGGGGGGAATGAAGATATAATTGATTGAAACATTCAAAAATTGCTGACTTATTGTAAATTGTGCAAAGTAAACCAACCACATCTGATTCCAAATGCCAATCAAATACACTGCCAGGTTATTTCAATGACATGCATATAGTGCATCTGGAAAGTATTCAGTCTTGTCTGGATAGAAGGAAAGATGAATGCAGCAATGTACAGACACACCCTGGATGAAAACGTGATCCAGAGCAGTCTTGAGGGTTCATCTTTCAGCAGGACAACGACCCTGAGCACAGTCAAGATATCAAAGGAGTGTTTTCAGAAAAACTTTGTTAATGTCCTTGAGTGGCTAAACCAGAGCCCAGACTTGAATCCGATTGCACATCTCTGTAGAAATCTGAAAATGGCTGTGCACCGACGCCTCCCATCCAACCTGATGGAGCTTGAGAGGTGCTGCAAAGAGGAATGGGTGAAACTGTCCAAAGATAGGTGTGCCAAGGTTGTGGCATCGTGTTCAAAAATACTCTGGACTGTATATGCTGTCAAGCTGCATCGACAAACTATTGAGCAAAGACTGCGAAGATCTATGTACATGTGATTTCTTAGTTATTTATTTTTAATAGTATTGGCAAAATCTTCCAACATCTTTTTTCTCAGTGTCATTATGGTGTAGAATTTTGAGGAAAAAATTACTTTGATACATTTTGGAATAAGGCCGTAACACATTAAAATGTAGAAAAGGTTTAGCACTGTGAATACTTTCCGGATGCTCTGTACATACCTATACAGTTAAAAGGGAACTATTTGGATAGATTTTGTTCAATGTGTTCACAGAACAACACACTGGAGAGTTGGTGGAAAAATATTGTTTGAACAAGAAAGAGGAATAGTGGGATGAGGGAGATGACCAAGGAGATGAATAGCTGGACAAGGCACAGGATATGTTGGAATAGGGCAGTGGAAAAAGAGAGGGAGGGGATAGGAGTACAAATGTGTGATGGTGCCAGTGGAGAGTCAGCGCTTTTTTCCCTGATGTAATACTGTAAAAGCCACCAGCATAGACCATATAGTATTGTAAACCACAGTATATCACAAAGAGAGGCTAGTAAAAATGTCAAGCCTACTGTAATATAAGACAGTCAACCGTGGAATCCATTATCAAGGGTTTTCAACAGTCTATACTGCAAATAAGTAATTAAAAGTTCTTCAAGCATTACTGTTGCTTTGTCTCACAGTAACTGTAGGCCAATAATCTGAATGCAAATGTAGATTGAACATGTACGTGTATTTCCTTTCCTCTTAAGTACCTATTTATTGCTCATTGGCAGCTAACTGGCTGTTGTTAATGATGTTTTACAGTTGCAATTCTGTCTTTTCTTAAGTAGGCCACCATTTTATAAAGTAAGATGACTCATTCACTGTTAGATAGTATGTGCCAAAAATGCCCACATTCAACACTCAAACACGGAGGAGTTTACAGTAAAAGGAAAGTGAATTATAAAAAAAACTTCAATTAATTTCAGTAAGGTAGAACTGAAACATGAAAAGTAAAGAAGTTCTTGCAACACAATAAAATTGTAGTGTTTTTTGATGATGATGACTTTATTTATATAGAGCCTTTCTTATATCCAAGGTCGCTCTACAGGGAACCAATTAATATCACAGAACAAACGATTGACGGACAGCCATCAAACACCACACTCAGTCTGAGTGATACCCACCAGCCAATTTGCACCACACTTGCTCACCCAACATATATTACATCTTGCTCACACATACAGACCCACTCCAGATGACTGATCAGGGCACTAGAAGGAGGATGTGCATGTTTTTCGGTGGCGGGAGGAAACTTGTTAGAGATCGTAAAAAACGTATGTGTTTGCCTGTTTTTATTGGAATTGTGCCAAGTCATGTAGGAACAAGAATTATAATGTGGATGCTTCAGTGACATCTTAAAGACATCGGTTCCATATGTTTTATCTGACAGGCCCAACCACCTCAGGAAGATATTAGGAGTCCCTTTCCACCATTTCAACCATTTCCCTCTCTTGATTACTTTTGTTATCTGTTGCTTCTGGTGGCAACGTTCTTAGGTGTACAGGTTGGGGTGAAAGAGTGTATTTGTGTGAGATAGACAGAGCATTTAAAAATGTACAGTATGTGTTTTTATCTCAAATTTGTTAATTATGAAATAAAAAAAAGGATGGAAGTTTGTAGCTTTAAGTGAGAGGAAGTGGTATGAGGGTTAAAAGTACCCTACCCAAGTTTGATCCATGCAACAGTTCAGTGGGTTGTGATAGTGAGGAAGTGCGGGTGTCTGTCATGATGTGCTGTGTGCACATGCATATTTTGTTTGTGTGTTTTAGGAAATGTATATAAAGGAAATCCCACAGTGAAATACATACTGCATGAATAATAATGACAGATTCTTCATAGGATTTTGCAGTAAGAGCTCCCTCGCTCACTCTGTGTTGTCGAGTAGATGATTAAATTCATAATGGAGAAGTAAGGAAGATGAGAGTTAAAACTGTAGAATGAAATAAAGTTGTAGTGGTTACAATGAATGGACTGCTGATCAATGCCCAAGTGGAAATATGTCTGTTTCTCAGTTAACAGAAACGTTGAAACCGTCTACTGCCACATATGCTCGTCCTTAATTTACAAAACCTCAATCCAATAATCTTGGTGACTAACCTTGAGCCCAATAAATGCATGCCTAGCAACAAGTAAGGGTTTAAATGTTTGAATACCCCAATGGATCACTTGAAATTATATTAATATACTGTAGGTAAAGCCATATAAAATAGCACCTTTTGTATTTTTGTCATTCTTTATTTCAACATATAAAATTGTTACAATAAATTCATATTAATAAAAGTGAAAGTGGATGTTTTGACAAGGGCACATTGAGCGGTCAGATTAATGAAGGGGCCAGGCAGGTGTTTAAGAGGATTTTCTGGTTTGATTTTCTGAAATGGATTGAATTTCTTTCAAGTATAGGGCAAAGAGCTCGGCCATCCAGAAGGAGCTCGGAGTAGAGCCGCAGCTCCTTCGTGTCAAAAGGAGCCAGATGAGGTATTATGGGCATCTTAAGATTGCTCCTTGGCGCCTCCTGCTGGAGGTCTTTCGGGCACACCCTACTAGTAGGAGACCCCGGGTAGACTCAGAACATGCTGAGATTATATACAAAACCCCGTCTCCCCTGGGAATGCGTCAGGATCCTCAAGGAGGATCTACAAAGAGGATCTACGAAGCAAAAATAATATTTATATTAAAACAAATGTGTGCCATAGGAAGTAGAAGTTTCCAGCTACGAATGTTCTGCCCTCTGAGATCGTCAGCAACAAACTAAAAAATCAGATTCTTCTCTACCCTGGCACAAATTGTATCTAGAAAGATGCTGCTTGCTTTGTTCTTCCGGCAGGAATGAGTGAGGTGAGGTGAGGTGAGGTGTGTGTGTGTGTGTGTGTGTGTGTGTGTGTGTGTGTGTGTGTGTGTGTGTGCAAGAGTGTTTTGACAGCATTTTTGGGAATTCAGCTAGTTCTGACAATTTGCATCTCTTCGAGTGTAAGAATAACTGAAAAGAAATACTGAAATTAAAGGGCCCATAATGTTGACAATCATACATTTGAAGCGTGATTTCTTAGTGCCATGAAGCAGATTTCAAAATATTAGTACACAAAATTCTAAGTACAATATTAATTATTCTAGGGTGCCTCTTTCTTCCCTATCAACTGTCATTTTCAGTAGATGATGCCAATTGCTCAATAACAGTCATTAGCTGACTTTTAATTGATTTGTCTAATTTTTGGGTAGGGATAGTAATATTCGTCTATTGTCATGGCTGCTGCCGGAATGGTTAGTTATACCAGCTTGCATCTGTGATGGGTCAGTGGATTGACTTCCATATTCTACGTTACAACAGGCTTCAATTCAGAACAGTTTGTAAAAAAGTGCAGATGGGTTGTCATAGTTGAACTAGAAAACTACAAAACACAGATTTAACATTTTTATGTTGTTGGTCAATCCCTCTAAATGACGAAACACTGCTAAACAAAGACATTTTTCCAATCTGACATTATCGGCCCCTTAGTTAAGGAAATGGAAATGGCTGTAATTAAAAGCACTGACAATGAATTGGAGATGTGTACTTGCATTTACTACCTACATTGAAAGAGTATTGACCTGGTGGCCAAGGGTAGGAGTAAATGGGAGGTAGAATTCCTCAACAACATCTAAAAGAGCCCCAAGCTCATCAGCATCCCAGTTTCTGCCAGCGTCTCACTGGTCCCATTGGGCCACCATGGAGTACACGGCCAGCTGGTGGAACGAGGAGCGACATCCTGTACCGCCCGCCAAAAATCTGCTTCACATGGGTCTGTCAAGCTGGTAAAGCGCTGGCTACTAAATGACAAAATGTCTGATTATGAATGCGTACAGTATTTGGGTGGCCTCAACTGGGACACCCTACACATTTAAATTTGCAACAAGTATCCAAGTAACTATTTGCACGTTAATATGGTCTCCAACGAGCATGGTTTCACCCTACCTAAATTTGGTGCTCAACATTACAGTCTTACTGGTAACAATAACTATCACCCCCAAATACACAAACGGGGTAAAACACCTAGAAAACATAGACAGACACAATATAGAGGTCAGGTACAAAGGTTGTATATTCATGTAAATTATTGATGTGATGTGCAGACATACGGTATTTATGTAGATTATGGAGCGCTCTCGCTGATCCAATTGAGCAGGAGTCAGAGAGTGAGTGCACCATTAGTGCAAATTAGAGTGACAGGGAGCTTTATCGCAGTAATCGGGCATCTTAACGTGATAGTTGGCCATAGCACAATGCTGGCTACAGTGCAGTCAGACTGTCCACACACTGGCAGTGGTTATGCACACCCTCACTGTGGGTTGCCACAGTTCTCCTGTTGGTGTCGTCCGCTTGGAGTGGATAAGCTGGTGGAGCTTCTGTGGCCCTCATAGGAGTTGAACCTCCCCTGCTTGCTGACACAGTCCTTTTCATGCAGCATACTAAAAACCTTCTGCCCTTTAAGGCTGGGTAATGTGAAAGAGAGAGAGCCAGAGAGACGAGAAAGGGGAGTGTAACAAAATCACACCTGCTGTGATGTTTTGTACATTTAGCCAATAACAAGCACTATCCAATAGAAAGCACATTGTTCTCCAGAGGAGAGAATAGGCAAGGCTCTGGGGCTCTGGCTCTCACTGAGATCCTAGCTCGTGCATGTGATTGTTATGTGTGATAGGAATATAGAGTTCAGCAGATGGAGTGCTTTCCCTTTGTCGCTATGGTAGTGCAAACTCTCTCACTCCCTATGGGGTGATTATGAATAGTCTCTGGGACACAGAGCTGAACAACAACTTCTACCCAACACTCGTAACCCCCAAGTGCCCCTTGGTAACTATCACATCTGGGACTAATGCTGGTAAGATAGCTGTCCACCTTATGATGAAATGTTCTAACATTATGTTTTTGCCACGTGTGTGGTTTTGGCACTGTATTTGTGTGTACCTGTGCCTTATACTCTAACTTATGTCTTTATGGGGGAACATCAATTTGCTCTTTAGTAGGTCAGTCAGTCTTTACGCCCTGAGCCACACATTAAGAGACGGCAATCTTGGGTCTGTGATGCATATGGTTTATAGACTAATCAGCGGTGTCAGAAGTTTGCTTGAGCATCAATTGGAAGATACTTTAAGAGGCTCTAACTTGTGTGATACCATATTCGTCATATAATAGAAATAACACAAAAAAGGTTACACACGTTTACATACGCACAGCACCACACATATAATAGTGTTTATACTGTATTTCAGCATTCAAAACCACTCCCTAAAAAACATCACAGCGCAACAATTATGCCTAAATTGATGTGTGAGTGATGTGTGTGTAGTGTACTGTGTACAAGCAAGTATCTCAGTGGTGGTAGATTGTGTAAGTAAAGGTCATTCCCTGGGGCCTTCCATGAGAAAGCCCCGGTGGTGGCAGTAGAGGGTGGAGTGGAATAACCTAAGCATTGCATTGAATCATGAATGAATGAGTTATGGTTTACCGATATCTGTGTGGGGGTAGGTGGCCTTCAGTTCAGTCTTGGGAGATGGCTCTCACTCACATTCTGAGATATTTAACATACTTATTGGAGGCAATACATTGACAATGTGCATCCGTCTAATTTAATGGCCTTTTTTATAATCAAAGAAAGAAGAAATATGGTAAGCTTTCTGGTTACTTAGAAGTGTTTTATAATATCCAATTCTAAAAATAATTCACAAATTAATATGTCCTGGGAAATGCAGTAGATTTGGATAATGGAGGCGCTGCCAGCTATAATTAACATGCCATAATATTTAAATCGGTCCCACACTAATTTTGTTTCGGTATGGACTACCCAATATGGGACACAAGTGGAAAAGAAAACACCTGAATTAATTATGAAACAGAATGTGTTGAGCACAAAACATTCTGCATTTTCTCCTTGAATCATAAATGAAGGTCATTTACTGAAGCTGTAGGCTCTCATGTTTTATAAGAATATCATGTCCGCTACCCATGGAAAATGAGTCATTGCTTTCTGACTGCACACAGTAACACTTCAGCCTGTAAAAAGTATAAGCTTAGCATTTCTTTGAAGATTGCTACAAAGAATGACAACCTGATTCTGAGCCTATTTGTTTTTGACATGGTTAATTCCAGCCTCTTGTAGAGACAGAAAATAACTCAAAAGACTTGATTATAGCAATGACATGTATTTACCTTAAAATATGCTTCTCTGTAGTATGAATTGACCAAAGCTGAACTCTGCTGTCATAGCTTGGCTGTAACTTCCTCATTCAAATTATTTTGTAACCTAATCACATAACGGCTGGTAGTGAATAACTTTACCAACTTCAGTTTAATGTTCATGTTGTTCCCATCCAAAAGGCATTGGGAATGGATGGGATAAGAGCATCAGCTAGGCAACCACTGTTGGGCTTACATCAGAGGGACTGCTCAAGCACAAAACCCTTTGTGGATTAGAAAATCCTTGTACTATTCATAGTCTAGATATTGCATCAGTGTTAACTACTTTTCATACTCATGCCCACTAGGGCATAGGGTATGATGGCTTATATGTGGAAACATTTGCCAAATAAGTGGGTATAAGAATAAAGAATGAACTAGCTATCCTAGCTGTTTCATAGGAAAATGGGATAGCAGCAAAGACAATAATCCTTAATCAGTGATGAAAGGCTGACATGTAGACATCCATATAGCATGTGATTACATACCAATTGATATTTTGAGGATAACACTTAAAACAACATAGACACTGTATATGGTCTACTGAGAAAATAAATATGAAAAGTAATGTGGAAGACACATACATTTAAATAGGACTGATGATCCATTTAATGGATTGCTAACATAAACTGAAGTCTAAATGTACTGTAGGTGCGTGCGTGTGTGTGTTAGTGGAGCAATTCCTAAGTCAGCCGACACTGTAATGCTTAGTACTCTGAAGATATTGTGCAATAACAAT
>JAVQJS010023245.1:0-10854 GCA_036024795.1 Galaxias rostratus | reverse complement strand
GGGGGGGGGTTTGAACGTGGACGCAGTGTGTCACCCACATGGAGGAATGGTTTCTGGGAGATCAGCCCCCCGTAAATTCATTCTCCGCTGCCAGACCCCGGCTCATATCTCATCTCCCGGACGGTCTCACATACACGCTCACATATACGCTCACACACACACACACACACACACACACACACACACACACACACACACACACATACACACACACAAGCTCACAACCCACGCTCACACACCACACGCTCGGTCCCCGGTGCCCAGGCGATGCGGCTGCTGTCAGGCCCCGACCGACAGTGGTGGAGTGGGAATGGGGGGTTGTGGATGTGGGGGGGCTCTACCAGGGAATGGGAATGCGGCTGGAGAGCCGCCTCAGCCCGGGATTATCTCGGGCTGAACAAACTCCATTACCGCTTCCATTACCGAGGTACACAGAGCCGGAGGAGCCACTGTTTACCCAGCAGCGCCCAGGCAGCCTCAACATTCCCCTCCTCCTCATAAAGGCACGGAGAGGAGGGCTGGTGGCGATGGTGGGCGGCGGGTGGTTTTGTGATAGGGGGGTCGCGTGGTGGGCGGGGTGCGGGAGGCGCTCACCTGCCCACCACGTCACCTGACGCTGGCAGGTCGATGTACGTCACATCGGAAAGAGGCAAAGAGTCGGTGAGCACACTGCATAGGAATGTTAATGTCAGCACACATTTACAACTAAAACGTCCTGACTAAGGGTATGGAGACTGTCTGAAAACCTGCATTTTAATATGAGAACCTGTAGGCAGAATTGACCACAACTCTCCTTTTCATTATAAATATTTTACTTTTGAAGGACAAATTTCTCATCAGCAGCTCTGAGAATTTCACCACAGCCCCAAATCAATCAACATGCAGTGTGACAGCGGTGACAGCCTGCAAAACAGCAGTAGGTCCCAAAATAGTGCACGGAATCCCACGCACTATGCACATATGACATATGACATGTATAAGCCTCATTCAGATAGTGCATGCCTGTGTGCCCGAGACGTTTGACATTCACAAAAAGGCCCTTTAAATGTGAAATTCAGACACTGAGAGCAGCTATCGTTCACTGGTATTTATTGATTGACAAGTGTTTGATAGCTCTTGAATATCTGAGGAAATGATTCCACTAAAAGAATCCCTCATCCTCAAATTTCTGATTTCGTTTGTTGAGGTCCAAACCAGACGATATTAAGGGTCTCACGGTCCTAATTTTCAGCAAGGTAACAATACAACATTAGGCATATATTGTATAGCCTATCTACTATACCATCCAGCAGATTTTGACTTTTTTTAATTTATTTTTTGGACAGATTTTCTCAGGTCCGTTCATAGCGATCATAGCGCAGCAAGAAGGAATTAAGAAGTCTATTTATCTCGGCAAATTAAAAAAAAAATTGTGCACCGAGTCAGACAACACAGAGTGAGCTATACTTTACCTGTTGGTGCGGTGTTCTATGTTAACCCTTTATGTAGTATTCCCTCCTCATAGCCGCTCCGCTATCTCAGAGGAGATAAACATATCCCCTCTCCAACACCATGGAACGGCTTTTGGCTCCCGGACTGTCCGGAAAGGTTTTAGCCTAAAGTTACGGTCAACCACCTCTGCCCTTTGGTCAGAACCGGCGTGGTCTCCCAAGGTATAATTCTCAGCGCCTCCGCAGTTAACCTGGTCTCCAAGGAAAGTTACGCACTCTTCTCCTCTTTGCCGCAGCGGGTGTGAGCACAAAGTTAGTGAACCATTGCGACGGTGTCGAATAATGCCAAATCAAAATTAAATGAAGTTCTGCTATAATAAGAATATGCACAAAAAATGATTATAATATTTGTATTTTCTGAACACTGATCTGTTGGGAAAGTTAACTGTGACGAGTCAGAGACGCGGTGCGATCCGAAAGGTGGGCAGTGTCCGAGAAGTGATATCTAACTGAGGCACTCCGGTCGCTCTCTGCACACGAAGAGGGAAGTTCTGCGTGGTAGTGGAGCAGTGCACCCTAGTGGGCAGAGACAATAACAACCGACAGAATGTATAGCCGAAACCAACGTTTTACGTGTGCCTTTGCAGTAGGGGACCATGGTAAGTGAAACATGTGTGTGTGTATGTGTGTGTGTCACACACAATACCTTGAGCAACAGTCACTAAAACAATTGTATTTGCTTTTTATTCTTAGACAATGAAGTAGATGAATAAAAACGTGCGCATTAGGCTGTGATGGCGTGAGAAGATTTGTAAATGACAAAAGTATGACATCAGACACAAAACTCTTGGTTGTGTTTTCTATATCCTCCTAGTTTTCTCTTTTACCCCTCCCCCTCTCTCTGTATGAAGTTCAAATTGAATTGGACTCACGGAAAGCCAACGACAGTGATTTCCCAATACACGAACACAACATGAACGGGGAGGGGGGTCAAGGATCCTCCTGTTGAGCAAAACGTGTTCGGGTGTGTTTTCTGACATCCAACAAACTGACCCGCGCTGCCTATACAAGCTTCCTTACTACAATTGACTTTGTCCAGGCTTCACTCACTCTCAGCCGCTCAGTTCGTTTAAGAAAACAAGCCAGACAGTTGGAAGTGCGCGGTGATATGGATCACTTTCGCTAATACACTCCGATGGGGACAGGGAGAAATACGAGTTTTGCAAAGGGGCATAGAGGTCACCGCGGGTTGTAACGGAGCCGGCTGGCAAGCCGTGTAGAAACAAACACACACACGCACACGCGCTCAGTCGCATACAGGCGCACACAACTCCAATTTGTAAAGCCAACAGTGCCCATTCTGTTTCTTGTATTTTCCCCAGCTATACAAAGTGCTCTGAAGATCCTGGAGTGTTATAAAAAAAGGGTGTGTGAGCGATTGTGTGTTCATGTGTGCCTGTGTGTGAGATGTAATCGGGTGATGATGTATGGTTGTACACATGGATGACAGCACAATTGATCCACAGGGTGTGTGTGTGTGTGTATGCGTGTGTGTGTGTGTGTGTGTGTGTGTGTGTGTGTGAGGGGGGCCTAGTCGGGGCAAAGACAAAGAGAGAGAGAGAGAGAGAGAGAGAGATGCAATGCCAGTCGTATATCATTTCACACACTGAGCAAAGGCCGATACTGACAAAGTTCCCATCTCCCCGTTCATCTCTCTCTCCCTTTCTCTCCCTGATCTCCCCCTCCCTTATCCTCTAATTTGTTCTAAGCCCGTGCTTTCTCTTTCTTCTTTTTCTTTTCTCCATCTGCCACTACCAGCTCCTTCCATTCTATCTTCATGAAAAAGTAGTGAATCCAGACGCCCAGTCCCTTACTTTCCTTCTATTATCCGTCCGTTTCTCTGTTGTTTTTACCCCCTCCTTTCTCCTCTCTTCTTTGTCATTGTTTAACTCTGGTATAGTGTGGCTGCATAGTGAGTTGTTGGTCTAACCTGTAGGATTAGCCCTTTCCTTCCTTTGGCCTCGTGCTTTAAACATGTGTGTCCAAAATAGCAAACACACACACACACACACACACACACACACACACACACACACACACACACACAAACAAACACACACCATAAGGGGTTGGGATCCTTGGCTCATTAGGTTGGCGTTTAATGAATCAGTTCATTTCTTTGGGGATCGGTGGCATTTGTACACGCCACTGGGTGACTCTAGGCTGCCATGGGGGCTTCAAAGCATGGCACCAAAAAACATATTCGCTGCCTTCCTGTCACAGAGAAGATACCCCTTTCTTACGGCAACAGGGATGTAGACCGAAGAGGTTTACCACACACACACACACACACACACACACACACACACACACAGACACACGTGAGCGTGCACACACACCAACAAACAAACACACAAACAAACACACACACACACACACAAACAAATGCAAGCATGGCAGGATACGCATTTTCCACACCAACCAAAATCCCCAAGAACATCCTAATGTTAAGATACAATGTTGTATACAACCATACAACCACATAACGACGAGTATTCAAATCAATGTGTACATTCACAGCCTTATGCTGGCAGTCCTGACATTCCCAGAGCCAAATGGCAAATTATCACCCAACAAAACCACGGTTTGACAGTGCAGTATTCATGAAGGCAGTGTACAGATTAGTTGTGTCATGTGTGTGTGTCAGTTCAGGGATTCACTGCCTAGTACAGTGACTCATACAAGCTGACACAGAGCAGGGATGTTACTGTGAGTCATAATCAACACACAAACATGCTTACATCCACACACATCATCTCACACACACACAGACACACACGCGTTGTGTAAGGTGTCCTCTGTGCAGCGTGTTGGCAAGCAGTAATATCAGCATTAGCATATGAAAGGCGGCAGCTGGATGGTGGTTGGATCTCTGGTGCTGCTGCTGCTGCTGTTGTGCCCGCGGTTTGGAAGGCAGCTTCTCTGGCCTAACTCTCCTTCCCTGACATTCTCTCAGGTGCTCCCTCTTGTCCTCCGGCTACACCTCTTTGAGCCGCCGTCTTGTTCGCTCTCCCTCTCTCTCTCTCTTTCTCGTTCTCTGTCTTTCTCTCGAGGACACGCACATGCACAGCTGTAAATACACCCGAGAAGGGATGAGTCGCTGTATCTTCACTATTTTACCTATTTCACACGAATGCCACGTTCACCCTTTATACCAGGGAGCGAGGCAATTGGCCACTATGCAGTCACTCTTGCCACCATTTCGCAGAGCCTGCTACTCTCCGAGCTGGGCTGAAAGAAAGATAATAGCTGGCATCAGCAGAAAGAGAGCTCTGGCTGTGATATCAGCGGCGTGCTGATGTGGCTGGTCCATCTCCCCACTCAACTCTCCCTCGTTCCTGTCTCCCTCCAACCCACATACGTGCATTTGTGGGCTCGCGCACTCACTCAGGCATGCAAAACAAGCACACGCAAACACTTACACACGCACACATTTCAACATACACACACACACACACATTGACATTAACACACACACGAAGATTGATATTAACACGCACACACATTGACATTAACACACACACACACACACATTAAGGTACAGACGAATCTACGGACATGCAAAGCAGATCATTTCAAGCCATCTAATGTTTTGCCAATAGGTTTAGATTTGGCGAGCTTCGTTTGCTAATGGTTGCCCCAGTGTGGGAGCACCAGAGCCCCTCTAACACACCCCGGTCGTTAGCGGCAACCATGCTACGTCTCGGAGAGGCCGGGGTCACCAGAACTCTATTCCCCATCCTCCTCAGCGGAGCCTTTTCTCATCCAAAAGTGATTAACCTTAAACTGGTATAGGCAGAGGCCCGTTCAGCGTAAACTCTTAGTCTCTGCTGACTCTACACTACATGTACTCCTATGGTGAACCTGTAATCAACAAAGATGCCAAAAAGAAGATGGAACACAATCTATTCCCTGGAAAGATTAGGCACATTACGTTTATCTGTGCCTTGGGGAGGAAACAGAAGGTGTTATGTTTCTAAGGCATATGTTTTATTTTTTCACTGTCGGGCATCAAATAAAAGCAAAACATTTTTATCAATACATGCAAGAATTCGGTTTAGAAACAGTGTATTTCCCACCCATCCCTATCCCAAAGACTTGACTCAGCGAAGGGTAAAAGTTTCAAGTGTGAATCCTCCTTGTTTTTGTGTGTGAATAAGCTTTCAAGCACACACACATACAAACACACATACACACACACACACACACACACACACACACACACACACACCCATGCCAACACACACTCACGCAGATGCACGTTGACATACACAAGCCCCTTAGTTAACGTCGAAATCCCACTGAAAATTCTATGAATCTAAGCGGCAGCTTCCACTCATCCGGTAAACAGCTTTACCTATCGGGGAGAGAGTGGCGTCGAGAGCAAACACCTACACCGCTAAACTCAGGGAAAGGACCGCTACCAGAGAGGCAACAAAAGTCAACAGCAAACACGAACATGGTGCCATCTGAAACCCCCCTCCCTCTTGTGTTTCCTCATTTTGGTTCCACGCATGCTGTGTTTCACGCGCCCTTCATAACAGCCCACACGGTCGAGGTGCCAGGCACAAAAGGACGATGTCTGGTTGGAGAAGATGCTCGTTCGCTCCAGTGGCCTGGCCCGGAACAGCCTGGAGGGCTGGTGGGAGCACACTCCAAGCGTGTCCAGAAAGAGTCCAGGACTTGGAAAGGTGTTGGCGTGGAGGATGGAGGTGGGTGGGACCATTAGGGGGAAGGGAAGGAGCGGGGGGGTTGTTGGTAATCTGGTGCCCCTTTCCATCTGGATCCACTTCTCCCTCTCCCTCTAAAGCTTTCCTCCCAAGCAAGCCATGGTTCAAAACACAGGGTGCACTGCTCTCAGCACTGGTGGTGCGAATCGAACGATCCCCATCCAGCATGTACCCCTTCACATGGGCCACAGCCCACGCCCAGACTGATAGCGCTAAGGCTGTCCCAGAGGAAGCTTCTTGGTACCGGACATCATGGAACAAGCAGCCTACAAGAGCAAGATACTCTCTACTCCCTCCACCTCCCTCCACCTCCCTCCTTCTTATCCCCCCCTCCCCCCCAACCAAGCCAGTGTGAGCAGCAGGCCAAGAGGTTGTGCTTATAATCTGCTGAATACAATGAGATTCCACAGCCATAATACTACAGCTGCTCATAATTCCAAGGCTTTTCAGGAAAAACAACATCTTTGGAAATCTGGGATTACGTTGTGCCACGGGTCGAAGAGCACACACTTTCGACTCGTTCTCGCTGCGTTTCCCCTAATCCTTTCCCACATTGCATCAGCAGCCCCTTTCCATCTCGGTCTCCATTTGCCACTCTCGATCCCGCCCTCACTCCCTATTTTGCTCTCTCTTTCCACTGCTTCTTCTCCAAATCTCACAAGCCGCTTTTGTTCTTATGAGAACAGCACCAGCAAGTGGATGCTCAATCTAGAAGCTGCGTAGGGTTTGCTACCAAAATCAGGCTCAGCTAAAGAGAGAGAGGGAGACATACAAGGAGAGACAGACACACAGAGAAAGAGGGAGGGAGGGAGGGAAAGAGGGAGAGAGAGAGAGAGAGAGAGAGAGAGAGAGAGAGAGAGAGAGAGAGAGAGAGAGAGAGAGAGAGAGAGAGAGAGATAGACACATTGGGCAGAGAGAGAAATGCAGAGCAACCCCCTATCCAGTCACACTAAGGCTCACCATACATAAGCTGGATTTAAGGTTTTCACACAAACAGAGATTCAGAAGAGCACATGTCTTTAGCCTCGGAAGGGCAGCTGGATATTTGGCCCCTGGCAAAATAGGATAAAACCCCCCAAAGTATTTTGCCATTTTCTTAAATCCAAATCTTTGTGTTCCCATGGCCTGCTCATCCTAAACCCCTGGTTTAGATGGAGGCAATTGTTTTAAAGCCTCTTCTGGAATTGAATATTACAGAGAGAAAAAAAGTCCTGCGTTCAGATATTTCGACCTCAACAAGTTTGCACTGTGTGATGATACTCTCATAGAGATGTGAAATCTCTGTGTGAGCTAAAGCAGTGGCTGGCTGTATGCAGAGTCACCTTCCATTATGATTGTTACATTCTGTTTTTATTCATACAGGGATAACCAACTGAGAACTACCATAACAACAAATAAATAGATACATTAATTAAATATGATAATAATAAATCCTCCACTAAACGTTTAGATTGTTCAACAGGAACAAACTGTTCTAATCTGCTCTTATCCAAGGCCAAAAAAATAAAATCTGATTAATCAAGTTATGTTTTCACTTTGCAGCTTTTGAGGGTGACGAAGTCCTGTGAGCGTGTACCATGACGACTGGATCTTTTGTTTTAATGGGGAAATAAAGTAAAAAGGTAACTTGCCCAGCAATGCCTTTTAAACAACAATGTCTTGTAAACAAAAAGAGAAGGTTTTTCTCTCCTACTTGTATGAGACGACCATCCTTTTGTATAGAATACAGCTTACAATGATTGATGATTTCTAAAACTATTCCCAGTTACAAAACGTACAAAACATTGGATAACTGCATCAACGGACTTTAAAATAGTTGCTGCTGCATGCATATTCACAATTTCATCATAATACATTCACTCTTAAGATATGCAAAAGCAGTATTTCAATTGCACAAAGAGTGTGACATTTGAGTGAAATTCACAGATGACAGCATTTTGGGAAACATTTTGAGTACCAGACAGATGTTGAAAAATTACGCTTCATGCCCCAAGATGCACTACACCAAGTGCCTTCTGTCATTGACAAAATAAAATTGAAATGGAAATGCCTGAGTTCCAGATGCAGAAAGGTTTAGGAGTTGGTTCATATGAGCACCAGTTGAGTTTACTGACAATTTATGTGAATATTTGTGAAAAAAAACAAGTAGTCGTATACTGGAATTAATATCCAGTGTGCAGTATGCATTACGTACTCATTAATTATATAGTAGCCTACATAGTCTTTCAGACTGTGATTCCGAACATAGCCCCTATCTCTGTCTGTGTCTGACTGAGACGCTTTGGGTCTGGGCTCCACTCGCCATCTAAACTGCCTGCCAGTGCAGCCACACTGAGGCCATTCATCTATATTTTCCCTTTTCCCTTCTCTCCCAGCTGCTACTTTTACTGCCATCCCCTCCCCTCCCTCACTCCTCCGAGTCCGCCCCTTTCATCTCCCGATCCTGTCATGTACCCCTAATGAGAACACCTGCACATGATTAATTATCTTTAATGCTCCTAATGATTTGCAGGGTTTTAGGGAGATTTGTACCACCTTGTTGCATGCACAGCTGCTCACAGGGCAAACAGCAAGGTTCCTTTTCAGGGCCACACACTAGAACAGTTCAGGGTACATGTTCCAATGTCTTCAACTAAATACGGCTTTGACGTTTGAGTACCTGTTGACAACAGTTGTACAACAAATGAAGTTTATTTAAGTGGATTTCCTGTGCAACTAAACGCAGAGAGACTAGGGGAAGAAAAGGGATGGCCTCCCTCTCCCTTTCTGCAGAGAAAGTGGAAAAGTGGGACAGTTAAGCTTCATCATTTGTATCTTTACACGTATATACTTCCTTACTAAAAATCTACACTGAGCTCCTCATAAACAAGTATGAGATAAAAATATGTAGCCTAGATTTGGTGGTTATTCAATCACTACTGTGAGTTGTGGCACATCATTTTCAACAACCCCACAGTGAATTGTGCAGGTACGTAAAAGGTGGGGTAGGCAGTTTTGTTTTGGCATCATTAGGGCAAAAATACGTTCATTAGCACTTGCGCTTCACTACAAGCGGGTCCTGGGTTCAAACCCTACCTGATCCAATCGCCTTTCTGTGTAGAGTTTGCATGCTCTTCTTGTGTTGTTGTGGCTTTCCTCCACGCTATGCTCCATTCTACAACCAGTCACTGCCAATTCACCTGGAGTTGGTCTGTGTGTCATCAGTCATAATAGGCTGGGTGAGCGATATGGCACAAATTGGCTGCCGTAGTATCACTCAGACTGATGGCTGCTTGATAGCTGTTGGTCCATTTGATGTTGGTCCTGTGTAATTAATTGGCGTCCAATTTGTGCGTCTTTAGGAAAGTGCTAAAACTTCATAATTCAAAAAATTCATTTTCATAATAACTGTGGAGCATAATGTTATTCAAGTGGTCTGAGGGAAACCCTCTACTTCTGCCCTCTTCTTAGCTCTGTTTACAGACTACAGAGAGTCAAGCCTGTGACGGTAGGCTTTGGTCAGAGATCATTTTAGGCCATTCCTATTGGCGATTCTACGAACGCAGGTGCGCATTCATGTTCCTTCAGACAGCGAAAGTATGATTAAATGGCGGACAATATAAAAAAGTTGCTGTTGCAGCTTAGGTAACAACTGCCTACACTATGAAGAAGCTAAAAGAGGAAGATAGACAACGATTTGGGACCCAACAAAACTAAAGATTGCAGACAAAGGTTTCAGCGGTGTTAACTAGTATCTTAGTTGCAAGACAGCTGAAGCTGCTACCTGACCTTCAGGATTATTTTGCTAATCATTGATCTGAACTGGCCTAAAAGAAGTCTGACAAGAAACGCAATAGAACACGAGTAAATATTGGTGAAGCGTTTCAGAAATGGAGAGAATCCCGAGATTGCATCGACAACAATTTGGATCATAATTCAGCTTCCGTGTAATTTTTTTATCCTCGGAAAGTGTCCAGCTTTACTATCTACCCTGCAGAATGGGTGAAATTTGTTCTCAGAAGAATACATGTTGTAGTTGTACTTTTAAGTACATAGCAGGCCACATATGTACCAAGTTTTGAAATTAAAGTTACAGACAAAACCAACAGTACATATTTGTACCTTAGAAGGTGGATATGGTGCGGTGTGGAGAGGGGGTTTGTGGAGGGAAAAATGTTTAGCATGAATTGGTGAAATATCCCAGAGAGCCTTATTATTGGTGTTTACATTTTGAGTCTCCGTCATATCTGTGGGACTGGTCCATTCAATCAACGATGCCAACTGTTGCATCATTACAAGAGGCAGGAGAAAGCAACTTTAGATATAGCTCAGGCGTTGACATATTAAGTTCTTTGAGATGTGGTAAATTGGAACTGGCTGATATAATCGCCCCTAAAACCTGAGACAGCCATAACGCACACAATTGTATGTTATTTGAGTATTTATGGAATGAGAAGGACATTAATATTGCACCATGGGGGGCAGGTGAGGCATAGACTTGAGGAGTCTACAGTAATATATTGTGTGTGTTGGTGTGTGTGTGTGTGTGTGTGTGTGTGTGTGAGTGTGTGTGTGTGTGTGTGCGTTCCTGTCACAGATTACAGAACATGTACCTGTCATGGCACCCTCTACTGACTTCCTCAATGTGTGTTCCC
>JAVQJS010023235.1:0-25078 GCA_036024795.1 Galaxias rostratus | reverse complement strand
ATATATATATATATATATATATATATATACTGTATATATGTATACATTATAGTAATGTAAATGCTGTACTGCATCAATGCAAAGTGAAATGCTACAGAATGCTGCACAATAACAGAATCTACGTTTGTGTGTAATAACCTTCTTTGTTGAAGCAAGAGGATGCAGAAGTGGAGGAATCTCAAGCTAACTTTACATTGCTTGTCCAAACCCTACTGAAAAACCCTGATGAAAGAAAACACTTCTTCCAGGTTTGCATACATGCATGTCACAATACAATGTCCTTATTAGATATTGCCTAGACACCCTGTTCACATGCATTTGGTTAACAATTGAAAATAGTTAAATTGCGTTACTGAAAATCCACAAAGTGAAGCAACACTCCAGATTAAATGTTAGTGTTTGGAAGGTTAAGATCTCTAATCCAATGGATTGCGCAGAATCATTGCTTTTAGAGAGTTGTTTCATTTGGTACTCGATGTCATAAATGCTTTCTAAGCACTGCAAGTTCACACTGAATGATACAAAAGTGGGAAATAGAAAATAGTTTTAAAGATCCTTTAAAAAATAGTCTTAAACCTTTGTTTTGTATTCTTTTTTTTCCATGACCAGCATGACCAACTAGTGACAAAAGAGTGCACTTATAATAGAGATTTGTGTCTGAGGCAGTCTAAAAATGTTTTTTTAAAGTTCACAGGTTTCTCAACAGGATTGTTCCGTTGGGTGTTCCCTAAGAATCTGTCACATTCCTCTTTTTTGTTATTGATGACTAAAACGACTCTACTCTACTCTACTCACATTTTTCAGGAAGTATTCCCAGTCCGGTATGGTTCAAAATTTGATTGCGCGCTACAGGCACTTATTGGAGGCCTGGTCCTCAGACTTGAACAATTGCTTCCTATGCCTGATATTTCTCAGGTTGGTAAGATCAATAAGCACTTAATTTTACAACAGTTTGTAAGAACTAAATGTAGACTAAAAGGTTTTTTTGGAGTCACAACATTGGCATATAGTTCTCAAATTAACGTTACAATGTTCTGCAATCTATAATAAACATTTAAAGTTGACAATTATGAAACACTGTATGTCAATGTTTTGAATGCATATATTTATCCAACTTGAGTCAATGCATTAGGCCTGTATTGTTCTGTGCCTTTCCTTTAATTTGCAGATAGGAGCTATGATCACTTGTGACCCAGCCATCTTTGAAGCGTGTGGACAAAGTGTCTTGGATCTTGAGCCCCTCAATACCCTTCTTGAGCATCAGAAATGCAAGGGTTTATTAGCCAAATATGGTAGGCTTGAGACTGTAAGCACACAATATTAATTTGACAATCCTGCAACTACAAAGACATAGGGCTTAAAATATACCCATTTAATTTTGGTTGATTGTTTAAAGGTTTTCCTGAAATATAATTTATTATATATAATGACAACACATGATTTAATTTGGAAATAGTTGTAAGGTTTATTTATTTGTCATAGGACATTTTCTCTGATCAAGAACACTCACTTACAAATAATTGCCTGTACCTGTTCACAGTTTGGCTTGTAAGAACTTAGTCTATCGGCACATACTTGATAAGAATGCGTGTGTGAAGAGCTAATGAATTCTATTCTGTGTGAGCTTGATTTACACTTCCAGTCATCTATGTCAAACTAAGGTTTTACTTTTAATACATGATCTCTTTTTGTTTTTGCAGCTATCTCAACCAATGTCGGTGACTGCGTGCTCTCCTCGCTCTCCATCTGCCCTACTACAGTAGAACCAGCAGAACAGCCAGCCTCCTTTGAACCATATAAAGATGCACCTAAAATCACGAGTTCTGGTTCAATGAGTGCCTCTGAAGATCATGGAGTGGTGTCAGATGATTTTGCTAACAGAAGTGGAGCATACCTGAGCGAGAATGTATCAACACCTAATGGAGGTGATCACAAGAAAAGTCTTCTGCAGAATAGAGGGATGGATGACGTTTCACCAACCAAATGTGGAATACTGTTGAATAAAGAAAACCAGCAATTGCCTCCGGAAGTGTCCAGTGCCAGTGTCTCAACCTCGCTGGTTGATGTCAGTACAGGAAACTTCAGCTTTCAGAACAAGCCACAGTTCAAGCGAGTAACGCTACACCAGTGGGTCTCACAGATTGCTATTAATTCTGTCTCTCTCCCGGTCTTGCCACCTCTTATATTTGCCAGTACCACACAAACGAACATAAGCTCAGGCAAAAATTATTTGAGAAGTGTGTGCACAGAGGGCAATACTCCCCTGAAAAGCCAGCAGACTCCATCTGTCAGGGAAGGCAAAAGGAAAGTCAATAGTGTGGCTTTCTCTTGCGGTGTGTGCGACAAGTCTTTCCCTTATTCATCACTGTTGGAGGATCACCAGCGCATTCATACTGGGGAAAAACCTTACAAATGCACTGCGTGTTTGAAAGACTTTAGAACATCCGGTTTACTCTCCACCCATCAGAAGACCCACAATAATGTACGTCCTTTCAGCTGTGATGAGTGCAGCAGGTGCTTTCTGAAAAAGGCTGACTTGCAGAAGCATATGCGTGTTCACACCGGGGAAAAACCCTTCAAGTGCACGATTTGTGAAAAGGGTTTCACTCAGTCGTACTACTATAAAGTGCACATGGAGTGTCACACAAGCAACAAAAGTTTTCCTTGCAGTCATTGTGAAAAAAGTTTCCCAACAGCGTTCAAGCTGTCGGTGCACATGAAATGGCATACTGTGGAAAGACCTTACATGTGTGAACGATGTGGAAAGACCTTCTTAGTCCCCAGCCTTCTCAAGAGGCACATGGGCTATCATATTGGAGACCGTCAGTTTCTGTGTTCTCAATGTGGAAGGACCTTTGTTTATATGTATGACTTGAAGAAACATCAACGTGACCATGCCCCCAAGCCAAAGCTCCCCTGTCCCACTTGCCAAAAGGTGTTCTCTAGCAACGGTTGTCTGAAAGTCCATATGCGCACACATTCCTCTGAGAGGCCGCACACTTGCAACATCTGTCACAAAGGCTTCACTCAGATTGGTAATCTGAGGATACACGAGAAGTTGCATTCCAATGAGAGGCCTTACCAATGCGATTTGTGTGACAAGACTTATAAAATATCTACCCACCTAAATGCTCACAAAATAACGCACAGTGATGTAAAGCCTTGGACATGTACCACATGTGGAAAAGGTTTCCGCTACCCGGGTGTTCTAAGGAAGCACGAGAAGATACACTCGGGGGAACGTACTGAAAATACAAGGAGACTAGGGACCGACAGAAAGTCTAATAAACCATCTGCCAGCAAAATCCATGATTGAAATTGTTAGATAATTCTGTTGGCAAATATGAAAGACTTACGTTGAATGGATTTAATTGGACAACCCATGATCCAGGCGGATAGAAAATTTTGCACCCAAAACCAATTCTGGAATTAAGTGGTACCATGTAGGTTTTTTTATCTGTTAAGAGGGTTTGGAATCGTGCTTTAAAGATGACCTAATTATGCTCAATATTAAGTTTATAGTTCCTTGTTTTAAGTCCCAACGGCAGCTTGTAACCACCTGTCCTGTTAACAGTCATTATTTAAGTAATACTGGCATTCAATATGATTAATGCTTTTTGTGAGAAATTTATTTTTTAAAAGCAATCAAGTGTACAAGTTCACAACCTTTTGTAGCGCCCTATGGAGGCATTTCTGTTCTTGTAATTGTCTTTTTCCCTGTTATCTTAAATAAATAAAAAATTTAGGATTCAGTTCAGTTATATTTTTATTTGCATTAAAAAATATGTGTTCTACCTTGGGCTATTTATAATTATAAAGAAGACTAACAATCATGTATTAAATACATTTAAAATAAATATGTATAATTTTTGTGTTTTCGTAAAATAAGTGTTAATGAGGTGTTAAATCATAAATGCTTGGCAATAAAAAAACATCTAATTAACCATCCATAATGTATTTTGATGCTGATTGGAGTTGGTTGGAAAGAGATATGTATCAGACTTGAAACTGTATTGATCCCAATTCACTTTACATTTACAGATCTATCTATGGTGTGTTGGGCTTACTTTGCATTGGTAATGTATTAAAAATAGAATGTTTCATATCTTGAATTCATTTACATGGGCTTCAGCTTGTTGGGTCAATCTAGTTCCAATAAGTTCTGCATGGTGCAGCTTTTATTTTGAAAAGATGACACCGGATGTAGTTCGCAAGCTGCAAAAAGAATAGGAACCGTCGCAAATTAGCCGCTCTCTAATGTTCGACTTCAATAAATATGGCTCTGACCTGAATAAATAGCTGCACACAGTTGTACGTAAATGAGTTGCATTCAGCTTAGCTTCTTCCTGACAACAGACATGTTAGCTTTACTCGAGAACCCGGCAACAAGTTAGCTAACCTTAACTGAACATCTTGCTGCACAGTCCGTGCCAGTGTTGTTGATGATGATGAATGTTCATGGCTAAACGTATTGTTGGCCGCCCTTCGTAGTACACTCGAAGAAGCAAACAAGATATCGTTGTGAAAGGTGCCCTTTCGACAATGGAAGGTGTACTTATCCATGGGTCGGATGTTTCAGGCGAATACCCTGGTAGGACTGAGTTGTTGGTACCTTGGTCGTAGCATAGCAATCTTACTGCCATCACTTTAGTTCCATATAAATGTTTACAATAAAATAGTTACAATGCTGTTACAAAACTGTGAAAATACCAGCCGACTATAAACTTACGACATATTTAGCATTATGTATAGTTGTCACAGGTCTGGGCGGTCATGATTCTTGTACGTAGGGTGTCACGGGGAGTATATGTATGTTATCCCTTAGTTTTGAGAACACTGATTCAGCCTCCATAATATCATCTGATGTTTTACATTTAAGATTAGTAAATTAATTTAAGCGTCAGGTGCACCTGGCCACACTTGGGTTAAATACTTACAAAACAGGTGGAAAGTTCCTTTTGGATTTTACAATTCCTGTAGAAACTCACAGCTGACATGTACATCCTGCTAAAATCACCAGTAATGCAACGAATGGTCACATAGTTATATGAATTATTCAATAATGGATCTATTTTCATGTCAAATTTTTAAAGTTATGCCATGGTTCGTTCACAGATGTAACGAAATCATTTTGGTCACGAGATGAAGTTCAGGCATTGGTGACTCTTTGGGCCAATGAAAATATTCAGGATCAGCTACTTTCAAATGTGAGAAATGAGACTGTATTTACAATACTCGCTGCAAGACTAGCATCTCTCGGATTCAGCAAGACACCAAAAAGATGCAGAGAAAAAATCAAAAAGTTAAAACAGGAGTACAAGAAAATCAAGGACCGTAAATGCACTAATCATCATGGAGGAATATGGTTTGCCATTATGGATGATGTTCTCAATTACCAACCTGATACATTGGATTCAAGGATGGGGGACTCAACCTCGTTCACGCCATCAATGTCGACACAGGCTACATCTTCCTTTGACATGGAAAATATTGGTAAGTAATATTGTAGTGACATTGTAGTTATATTAATACTGTATTACTATGTCAAATTAAACTGGTTAGGTGTATTGTATTTCACAGGAAAACAGAGAGCCAGTTGGTCACCGGAGGAAGTTGTAGCATTTGTGAGACTCTGGGCCGATCAGGGTGTCCAGGAGCAGCTCCAATCCGCTGTGAGAAATGAAAAAGTCTTCATGAATCTTAGCTCAGAGCTGGCTTCTTTGGGCTTTAGCAAGGCACCAAATCGGTGCAGGGAGAAAATCAAGAAGCTAAAACAAGAGTACAAAAGAATAAATACCATGGGAGGCCCCAACCGCCGTGAAAGGAGATGGTTTGCCATTATGGATGCTGTGCTTAGTCATCAACCAGGAAATGGGGTTCACAAAGTGTATAATTCAGCAACAGAGACTCTTGAGTTGATTCAGCCCCCAAGCCCTTCTGCTTTTGGTTTGGACCACCCAGGTATTTACTTGCTCTATCAGTTGTAATCAAGACATTTTCAAATCAAATGCTTAGTAGGAAACACAGTTCCTACATGTGTTAGTTTTGTGAAGATGCATTACCTGGTTTAATTTATCATAATAAGACAATGTATTCACTAAGGTGAATGTTTAAATTTTTTATAAACATGGCTGAGGTTGTCCTGAACGATATTAAACTTTTTCCCTCACAGATAAGTGTCCCTCTTGGTTGTTTGCAGATAGTCATGGTCCCCGACCAGCAATGTCAGGATTTGGGTCTGCTAATTCTACTGCTGTGGGTTTTGAGTCATGCCTTAAAGAACCCATTCTAGTGTCTGATTGTACAGGTAAATTTAATTTTAGTGGCACACGTTATATCCCAAAATGAGAATACACAGTGAAGGATTGGTTAAATTGATGCGTAGGTAGTCAGATATTCAACCAAGAGACTCCTGCTGGAGCTTCAAGTATTTCCTCATGTTTCTTTAGTGTTCCTGTTAGTTTGCATTGCATTTGGTTTTTACCTGTTCGCATAATATACTGCTTTTTATCATGCTTTCACTAGTTCACAAATAAGTGTACTTGTCTTGTTCAGATAACAACAATAGGCAATTTCAAAGTTGAGTTATTTTGTCTTACTTTGTTGACAAAGGTCAGAAATTATTTCACTCTTAAAAAAACAATTGGGTCCGAATCTTAATTTTTAAATTCATTGGTGAGGTCAAGGAATGACCCATATATTTACACGCGTTTTGTGGTTACAGGAACAACTGTTAAAGAAATTTAGTCTGAAGTCTAATCTTTTGCTAGCACATTTGTTTAATCATCATTATTAAGTAATGTCAAGCCCCTCCATGCCTTCAAGTCCAGTTTCACATCATTGCCAATTGATTCTCCTAAAGGGATGCACCACCTTTTGGGTTTGTCTGTGGGTAGACATCGCTTTACATGTTTTGTCCATTAAAAGCAGAGCTGTATGGTAACTAATGCTTACAACAACATAGTATGTAGGGATCCATTTATAATTTAATAGAATTAGAGGATTCTAATTGGATACCTATTCATTTTGTGTTTCCATTAGCATTGTTCACATTAGTTACCATGGAGCTCTGATGACAATGGACATACAGATCTTGAGATAGTATCTATGGACTGCTTGCTGGCATGGTAAGTAAATCACATGTACATTTTCCCACAGGTTGGTGCACCCCTTTATAGTTTGAAGCCTAATGTATAAAATGTAGGGGCTAATAAGCCCTAACCATATCAATTCCCAGATCAACTTTGGCAAAATCTTTGTTTCGTTAAACTTTTAATGGTTGAATGTAATTTGCTTGTAATATTCATTAGGTGCAGTTAGAGAGCGTTCAAGCTGGTCATCTGATGAAGTCCAAGACTTATTAACCATGTGGGCTGATGGCAGTGTGCAGGAAAAACTTCTTTCAACATACAGAAACGAGAGCATATTTGCTGAACTCTGTTCAGAACTTACTTTGAAGGGCTATGACAAGACTCCTAATCAATGCAGGCAGAAAATTAAAAAGCTGAAACAAGAGTACAAGAAGATCAAGGATTTAGACAGTTCTGTACATCATAGAAGCAGATGGTTTTTAATTATGGATGAGGTTTTCAGTCAGCAACAAGATTTAATTTTCTCTGAAGAGATGGATTCAGTGCAAACATCTATGGGCTCCTCTCAGCCCAATTCATATGTGAAGCATGATAGTTCAGGTATGTATGCATCTCTATGGCAGAAAAAAAACTTTCTTCAGAACTAAACAAGTGAGTAATGTGCAAATGTGTACTGTTTTCAACCTATGTTACAGAGAAATCACTTTCCGGTTGGTCTCCTAATGAGGATTCAAATGTTGCCATTGACCAGTCTGCTACAAGGTCGTTGGATGATGGCCCTCTTGAATCGGCTGACTGTTCTGGTATGTTTTCTTTATAGTTTTCATCTCGTGCTTTTTTTTATAAATTGTATTTATGTACAACCTGTGTTTCCCTTAGGGGCCGTGTCCACTGTTTTCTCTAGTTCTTGCGCATCTTCCCCTTTCATCATCAATGTAAAGATACAGCCATACATTTGACATCGGCCAAAGATTAAGTATAGTTGTCAAATCCTACAACTATGTCTGGCATTTGGTTTCAATGCTTGTTCACTATAATATATAACTACCCCATTAGCGATATGAACAAAAATAATAAAACCTGTAACATCGGTAACTAGCATTGCTGCAAGACTACCATATACGCTATGACGGTTGCCTCTGGTAAATCGATGGCTCTCCAGTTGTAAGGAGATTATGGGTTTTCCTTTGTTCTTATACATTAAGCGTTATGCGTTAAACAACTTTTATTCGTTTTGAATTGTTTTTTTCTTTGCTTTTGTTTTTTTTACAGATAAAACTCAATCCATCTGGGCACCTGATGAAGTTCAAATTTTTTTAACGCTTTGGGCAGACCAGAGTGTCCAAGATCAACTTCTTTACACAGTAAGAAACACCAAAGTGTTTACGTATCTCAGTATTGAGCTTGCTTCACTGGGGTTTAACAAGACCGCAAATCAATGCCGATTGAAAGTTAAAAAGTTGAAACAGGAATACAAAAAACTGAAGGAAATGAAAGGCTCCAAACAGCGTCAAAATAGATGGTTTTCCATTATGGATCAAGTGCTCGGTCAAGGTACAGAAATTGAGGAATCAACTATAACACCCTCCGAGTCTTCTCTCTTTGCTCTCCCGGAAGATGAGGGTAAGTAAAGTATAAATTTAACTGCTTAAATTTTGTTATGAAATGCCAATAATTGTTGAAAGATACTAAGGTATTACAGCAAGACCACTATAGTTAGAAGAGGTAGTTTACAGGGAGGTAAGTGGTAAGGTTTTGGCAACCCCTAATATTTACCTATTGTAATTATTTTTCCTAACCATTGCAAAGATGAACAAATATACTCCAAGTAAGGGCATCACTTTGTGATTTTGTGATGCACTTTAGTTATGCCATTTAGTGTGCCATAAAGCAATGCGACAGTTTCACAGAAGATCCTGCACGGTGGCAGACAACATTTGTGTAAAAATTGAGACGTCAAGAGGACAGATCATTTTTTCTTTCATTTCATTCTCCCATATACCTTATAATGTGCTGTCTGACTAAATGTATTAATAATCAGTTAAAAAAATCAACAAAATCCTGTTGTGACTTTTTAAATTGTTCACTCATAAAAGCAACATTCTGGTAATTCTTGCAACATTGTTACAGATCGATATTGTTCCAGCTGGTCGTCTAATGAAACTCACGTTTTGTTAACGCAATGGTCAAACGAGAATATCCAGGAGCAACTTAAGTCCACAGTTAAAAACGAGAGAGTATATTCTCAGCTCAGTTCAGAACTTGCTTCAATGGGATTTCACAAGACAGCAAATCAATGCCGGTTTAAACTAAAAAAGCTGAAACAGGACTACAAAAGGACCCTTAAACAGAATGGCCCAAAACAGCGTGCAAGCAGATGGTTCACAATAATGGATGGTGTACTTGGTCATAGACTGGAAACTGATGTCGCCTCTAATGTGATGGATTCAGCTACTAACCCTTGCCCAAGCCTACCTCAAGACGTTGAACACTTTGGTAATGTATTAAGGGTCCTTTAAGTTATTGTACCATTTATGTTCTCTATTATTGTTTTCATGCAGTTACTCAATTTCCTGTGAGCTGCTTTATACTGGAGACTATGAAATTTGCATGCTGGTTACCGCTGCTCCCAAAATAAATTTGACCCCCTGCTAACTTTTTAAGGCCATAATCTCCAACATCAAATTACAAAGTTGTCAAACTCCATTCTTATTAGATCCATCTCCAGATGAACAAAAAATATGTTTGCACCTGAAATTAAATTTTCAGCATTTTGTTTGTCAAAAAAAATGCACAGATTTCTACAAACACTTTTTTCATTTTGTCATTATGAGGTACGTGTGTGTAGATGATGTGAAAAAAACTCCATTATAGAATAAGGCTCTAATGTCAATATGGAAAAAGTTTGAATACTTTGTGAATGCCTTGTAAGTGCATTTATAATATATAAATAAGAAAAGTGAATTTAAAAAAAATGCTAATACTAGTGAACTCTTTCTATATTGTTTTTAAGCAGTCTATCAAATTGCCATTAACTTAAAATAGGGAAATAAATATGCCAGTAAATTGGGAATCTCGAAACAAATGAAAATATAATATGAATAAATAATGAAAATTTAAGACATTTATGACATGTACAATGTAATTTATGTGGACAATTGCGTAATTAATCGTTTGAATGCTTTACAACCATTCATTGTTTGTTTTTCTGTTCCGCAGCTCCCGATTTCAACTTCTCAACCATGTGTCTCTTGGTACCGCCTATACGACTTATGACAGCATTTATGTGGCATGTAACTCAGCACCGCATTATATTGCACTATGAAAGGGTGGAAGAATTGGTGCGATTGCTGACAGACCTGATCCCAGAACTTTTGACTCCCAATCAGAGAATTCAACTAATTTTGGGTCTGCGAGCAAGGGTAAGAAAAAGATAATTGCGGTCTGTCTTTTAAGTAAATATTTTTATTTTACTCTTCCTTCTTTCTTTTATTTTTTTTAAAATATTGGTGCACAGACTGATTGACAGGGTATATTTGAGAGATCCATTTTCAATCAGATTTCATTTTCAATCAGATAATTCCATTGATGAAAATATCTAATTATAAGAGCTACTGTGCGGTAAGGCATGTTTCGTCTGGTTTAATACCAACGCTCACTCATTAACAGCAAATCAGTGCATTTCCACACAGGTTTTGAGAAAATGTAAATAAGCAGAAAAAAAAAAGCTACCTGAAGATTCTGTTTAAACTCAACTTTCTTTACATATGGGCAATACTGCATTCAGTTTTATTAGTGGCTGCAGCACAAACAAGTGGCAGCTTTTTTTTCGTGTATTTTAGATTAAATCAACAACCCATTTAATTTTATAGTACACCGTGCAAAAAGAGACAGTGGGTAGAACAGGCGGAAAATAAATGATCAAACAATATAACCCAACTAAAATATATCTTTAGAATTTTATGAATAATAGAAAAAACACCCCAACAAAAATCAAGTGGTAGTGCTGCCACCAATCCTTTTATTGTGAAAGTGGACCCGGTTTTGAGGCTGTCTGGAGCTCTGCATTGGGGACAATAACCCCAGACCCCTTTACAGCCTGAATGTCTCTAGTGTTCCTGCTTAAATATTTCACTGCAGACAATCCTGTCTTTTAATGTCAACATATTTACCTGCGATATTGGGGTCCCTGCTTGAATCAAAGGGCTACAGAGATAATGGTGAAGTAGGAGAGGTTTGTCCATACAGAACAAAAACAGAATTGGTCTTCTGTTGTGTGTAGTTGGTGTTGGAGTTGTGTCGTGGCAAAGGCACAGCTGATCCTGTATTAATCCAGCCCCACTTGAATATGATCTTCACTTTAACTAAAGACTTTAAAAGAGAGGTAAGCCACGATGCTTTGCCATTTTATTGCAAACTGAGTATGTTTCCAGTTCTATATGGGAACCAAACTCATGGGGTTTGAAGTTATTTAAGACTTTTAAACAACATCTGATATTCTAAGCCAACCAGTTATATTTTACATATCGTGCATTTATGCATGTACCTTACAAACACTTCCTGATGAAAAGCCTTTTGTTCTGCTTTATAATTCACAGGACGATGATGTTGAGTTGGAGTGTTTAAAATCTAACTTTGTGGAAATGGTCCAAACATTATTGAAAGACCAGAGTGAAAAAGAAATTTTCTTTCAGGTGAAACATTTCACAGATTTTGTTTATCACTTTTAGTAACTAGTAAACTTATACAATAACAATAAGTAACAGTCCTGAAAGCTATGGTAACCTATTATTAAAAGTAATTTCAGAAAGAGAAGCATTGACAGCTGGACATATTTCAATATTTATTTGGATAAAATGCACATTTCGATAACTAAGACTAAAACTTCCATTGTTACTTTTGTTCAGGAGCTGTTTCCAGTCTATTACGGCCCTCGTTATGACAAGGCATTGCAGACATTGGTTTGGGAATTGATCTCCAGACTTGATCAACTTTTGCCAATACCAGATGTCAAAAAGGTACCAAATAGAGGGCGTGTCTTCAACCTATTATAGCATGAGGAGCTTGAGTATAATAGATGTTTGTCTGTAATATTAGTAGTAGTAAAATTAGCAGTATTAATAATATCTTTTTTTTTTCAAGACGGGGTACATCAAAAAATATTTCTAACTTTTACTTTTGTAAATTTGCACTTTATACTGGGATTTGCACTTTGCAATATGACTTATATAATTCTAGGTATGTTCCAAAGAGGTTTTTGAATTCATATCCAACATTATTTTGGAAAAAAAGGTTGTATAATTAATAGAATGAACCTTTTTGGTCCCAAATATTTTGTCCTTAAAATACATGATAACATAAAAGCTTACTGTACAGCATAATATCCTCACTATAATTGAAATTATGTGATTAGATGGATCTTGGAGACTCTTAACAGATTATGATATATCCTGTTTTTCTTATTTTCTATTGTTTTAGACCGGTGCATGGTTGAGTGCAGCTCCCTCGAATGTGGATGAATGTGGCCAGATGGTCTTTCAACCAGATCAGCTGAAGACACTACTTGAATACCACCATCAACAAGGACATTTGAAATGTGGTAATTCACTTGTTCTAGCTTCACACCTACAAGATAGTGTGATTAAGATAGCTTAATTGTCTTCATTAATTCCTGTTACCGTAGATTTGTTTTGAAACACTTGCTTTGCTTGCATTCGACATAAGAAAAAAGCAAAGATTACTATACTATTTATTCAACATTTAAACTAGTATTTAAACTTTTTATCTTCTAATTTAAATGCTGAAAACAATTGTATGTTAGTCTTTGCTGTCTAATTCCTACTTATTTCAAATAATCAATTTTAAACAACGTGAACTGTTTGAGTGTATAATAATACTAATCCCTTTCTATTTGAAGGTAATGTTTCTACTCATGCTGGAGACACAATATTGGCTACATTATCCCTTCACCCTTATTCAAGAGAAAAAACAAGCATTCTCGCCTCAGATTTGAATGACCTCTGTAGAGATGATTGTGTGAGCTATGGGTCAGAACGATTACTACACTGTGCCAAGAAGGATAGACCATCCGAAGACAGCAGTGAGGACAAAGCAACAGCAGAAGGGCTGAGTGAAGAAGAATGGGTGGTAGAACAGTCCAGTGAACGGAATGATAAATGTCTAGATTTGAAACAACAGCTGCGGAAGTGCCACTCACCTACCAAGATAACAGGTATTAAAGCTAGACAGCAGATAGAATTGCTTAATACCCTAATTAAGTACTTTTGAAAATGGAGAAGTTTGACCTGTTGTGTCATTTGAAATATTGGTGTATGCTGTGGTAGTATGGGTATACTCCAGTTTAAATTGGTTGAAGACCTTTCTACTGACTGAGTTTTGCTCAGGTTTTCTAAAATCAGACATAGCTCTAATTGAGTAAGTAGCCAAGTCAGTCACCTCAGCCAAAATAAACAATCACTTTATTTAACTGCACTATAAAACTCATCTCTTGCACTCTCAGGTTTAAGGTGTCAGAGATCCTCCAGAGTCCACACCTGCTCTTTATGTCCTTATTCGAACAATAAGGCAGGGCTTCTCCAGCATATCAGGAAGGAACATTTACAGAAAGCCTGCAGCGATTTTGGCCTTGAAGAACCCCAACAGTGCAGAACTGTGCGGCTAATTGCTGGGATTGCAAGTAGGGTATACTCATGTACTCGTTGTTGCAAGGTCTTCAAGAAGTTGTCGTTGCTGAATCGCCATATAGGGACTCACACACTACCATTCCATTGTAACCAGTGTGAAAAACGATATTCTTGTAAGGAGCTCTTAACAAAGCATCAGCGTGTTCACACCGGTGAAAGGCCATTCCAATGTTCACACTGTGGAAGGGGATTCATGTGTTCATCTACACTGAAAATGCACGTGCGCACTCACACGGGTGAACGCCGCTACAAATGTCATATTTGTGGCAAGACTTCAATTCAACATCTCGCAAGACACATGCTGATGCATAAAGGGGAAAAGAATTATTTATGTACTGAATGTGGTAAGGCTTTCCTCTCTTCCGGGGAACTGAGGTTGCACACAAGATATCACACAGGAGAGCGTCCCTACTCCTGCAAGCACTGTGGGAAGGGATTCATTGCCAAATGCCACTTAACAATTCATATGAGATCTCACACGGGCGAACGTCCGTACCTCTGCAGTCTGTGCACTAAGCGATTTCCTACTTCAAATCTACTCAAAAGACATATGTTTGTTCACAATGACAGAAAACCTTTCCAGTGCTTTAAGTGTGGGAAAGGATTTACCCAAGGGCATGCAATGAAGACTCATCTAAAGACTCATAAATAGGCTGAGAAACATAAGGATGCTCCATGCAGTCATGTGATTGAATAACCATTTCATTTTAGAGGTTTAGATAGCGTCATAAAATGTATCCACCATGGCAGGTAATTTCAACAGACAAACCTTACAAAAATAAATTTAGAATTTTTATCCAATTTTACAGATTGAGGAACGTCACTTCAGCTTTCGAACAATAATTTTTATAAAGTACAGATGTTTTTTAATAAATTTTTTAACTACCCAAAATACCATACGCATCAGTCTTACCTTGGTATCAAGTCCACCATAGTGCCTAAACCATTCATAAGTTGTTTGTATAATCTGTGTTTGCTGTGATTGCTTTTGTGTCAAAACACTTAGTTTACTGTCATTCTCACAATGGTACTCAATTTGAGTTTTTATTATTATGATAAATGAATGGTTGCATAAAACCATTTGAAGTTGGATGAAAGTTTGAGTTAATGTATTGGTCATGTAAAAACTATTACCCATTTAGTACTGCATACATTGGATGCCGAAATCCTTTGAAACTTTAAAATGACTGTTCCTTGTCTAAGATGGTTTTTGATTTGTCAACCTGCCTTCTTTTTTATTTTACGTTAACACAATGAGTACATTAATGGTGCTATGCTATAACTCAGTAAGATTTATCAAGATTTTGTAGTGGTTAGTTTTTGTGTTTTATTTTCTCTGATGGATTGGTTTACACGTGGGTCAAATTGAACCAAGACCAATATATGAACAAAAATGGTCTGCCTGCTGTTAAATTAACCTACTGTATTTAATGTACATAAAATTCCATTTAAGTATTTCACAAAATAAAAAAATTATTTACTCAGATGTTTTATTAAAACCTTTATGAGGAAATAATTAATTACACAAAATCTGCAATTTTAAACATGATACTTGTTGGTTTCTGTGTTCAAATTAAATTGTGGTATGTTTATCAGTTTATATCGGAGTAAATATGAAGTCGCTGCAGATTTAGGATTGTAAGAACTGAATTTTATCCTTTCACTCTGTCTATGTTCATTATTAGAGACCCACCAGTGAGAAAATAGAAGCAGTGGATAGGTGAGTTTTTAAAATCCAGGACTGGCACCTAGTGGAAAACATATGGTACTACTATTGCACTTTGCACCACATCAGTGCACCAATTATATGTTTAAGTGGCATCCTAAAATGTTATGGCAAGGAATGGCAGTGAATGTTTAGTTTTCTGTGTCACCGCTGCATATCTTTTTCTATGCAAGTGTAGACTTAACCCTCTTTTTTTAAGATTAATCATTTTATTCCTATTAGGTAAAATTCTGTTAATTTTAATCTTCTAATTTCACATCGCAGTTTCATATTACAGAGTTGGTGGGTGTATATTTTCCTGCCATTGTATTATACTTTATAATTGTATGCTGACATGATAGTGAGAAATAAAACCAAAGAATATGCTGTTGAGCTATAGTAGGCAAACACACCATCACCAGAGATGTCAGCAAGAATGCATTTTTAAAAAATCTGAAGCAATAAAAAGAATCTAATAATAATAATAATAATATTACATTATATTTATACAGCGCTTTTCAAGACACTCAAAGACACTGTACAAAGTAAGAGAAAACAAAATAAAGCAAAACAAGTCGCCGGTCCATCACAGGGCCAACAAAGGGACAAACAGCAATATAAATAATTTTGCTAAAAGCATTATTTATATTTCAATTTGAACAATACAGTGTACTGCATATGTTTTCATAACTTAGAGCAGAATTTATTGTATGACTGATTTGCAGAAAATCTGATTGTCAGAAAATCCATAGCCTAATGCTGGTGACGAACACATTATAAAGCACTATAGTTTCAGAAATACATAACTGTACCTACAATATGGAATTAAGGTGAATTCAAGCTTGCCAAAGTTAATCAGCCTTTCCTAAGTTTCGCCCATGTACAGCCACATGCCATACGTGTACGCCATAAACAGCCACTGCCTCCGAGGCCCCGCTGGGTGGTCTATATAACATTCCTTTACAAATTGTCCTTTTATTTTTCACCAGCAAGCTTTCTGCAGTCAAGTTTCATCTTTCTTGTGTTATTTAAAAAGACAGCAAGTGCACTTGAAAGCTTTGTTTTGTAAAACATTACCACGCCATCTTAGCTCTCCGAGGTCACACATGTTGGTAAATTGAGTAAATCATTATGCCCTGAGGGATTTCCATCGATGCACTGTTGTTAAAGGTTATTTTGGAGGCTGCGTGTAATTCAAAGTGAGCTGGACAGCTGCAGCTGCTGATTCAGCCACTGTGTTTTTTTGATTTGAGTGGTGCGTGAACAAAACATGCGATCTGTTCACTGAGGTGGCTCACACACACAAACATCCGGAGGTAACACAGTCAATAGGGGCCATACACAGTGCCAGACACATGCGATGATGCTCACCCAGTGGAACTGGTTTGATGCTTGTGCTGTGTAAATAAAACAAGTCTGGGGTAAGGCTGGATTTTATAATCAACATTTGGCATTAATAACCTTGTGCCTAGTTGACCTACTCTGTAAAAGCAACTTTCGAAGCTGTTTCTCTGGCTGTAGTCTCTGACTGGCTCCCATCTGTCACGCTCTTTTCGTCTAGCCTCGGTGACATCTTCATCGGATGTCCAGTCTTCAACTCTTTCCTTTTGGAAGAATCCAACCAGTGAGAACCAGTTGACTGCATGACAGAAGTGATATAAATCAACAATGGCAGTTACACAGGAAATCCAGGAGAACATTTTGGGTTCAAGAAGAAGAGGTTGGGAAGAATAAGATGAAATGGGTGGCCATTTCTTTTGCTTTGTGTCTGACATTGAGTGCATTTGCTCAATGCTGATGCTGAGCAGAGATAAACAGCTCTTAACTGCTCTGAGGTCACATTGGTACAGAGTTCTAATAATGATTGTCTGTGTCACTGTCTGTAATCTGTGGGGATTACTACCCCCTGATTCCTCACAACAATTCTGTGTTTCCAGGGGAAAGGCAAGAAAATTGTCTGCCAAAAGTTTCAAACACTGTAAACACACCCACAAACACATACTTAAACACACACGTCTGACCCACAATTTTATGTTATTGATGCATATTACACAACCACTGTACATCTTTAGGGCAGTGTATCATGGAGGTAGACAGGGACCACCAGACAAGTTATGAGACAGGACAGCCAGACACAGCTCCAGGAGGAAGTCACTTTATCTCTCTCTCTCTCTCTCGCTCTCTGTAGATGAAGGGAGACTATCTGACTGGTACCAATCTGCAACCGAGCCTTAGGGCAGTTTTGGTGCAGGAATCCCCTTTCTCCACAGAGATACATGTCATCTCTAATCCACATTACAGCACCTGGGCGTATCTAGGGCACCTGATTTGGTGAGGTCAGAGTGAACGGCTGGAGTGTAGGCTCAATCAGGGAATCGAGGGGTTTTGGATCAGAGGCCAGTGGAGATTCAGCCATTATAATTTGCTCAAAGGGTCCTATTGCAAAGAAAAGCCTTCTTTGGGCACTTTTCATCAGGCAAGGCATGTATACCTCAGATTTAGTTGGTCACATGGCATAATTTGTGAAAGATTATCTGTTTAAGTTCATCATTTCAGCTCTTGCATTACAAAAACACTAAATGCCATTTTCTCACACAATCACACCCAGACACAGTTCAATTGCTTTATAACAGGATGAAAAATTCCCTAGCACGGCAACTGGTAAATTCACCTCTATCTGCAACAAGAATATTTATTCCTCTATAATGAAAATGGAAATTGAAACTTGGACACTTTGATGTTCGATGTACAGGGATTCATCTCAATTCAGTCATCAGTGGGGATAAAAAACATGGAAGATTCCTTCAAGCCAGCAGCTGGGGGAGAAGGGGTGGGGCAAGCCAATCACAGAGACACATCAAATCCACACACCATGGTAAATAAAATGCATAGTCACAGGAATTAGTTTCCACTTTTAAGACCGTAGACCTCACTGACATCAAGTTGAGCAATAGTAGTCATGTCACTGTGAAGTGCCTCTTCTTTAGGAAAGCAAGTAGTGATTTCATTTTTTTTTTTTTTTTTGGCATGAATTCACCTGATACATTTTACGTTTAAGCAAAAATATCAACTTTGGGTCGTAACCATTTTTACGGCAGGATAATCACAGGTAAAACAGTTACTTTTTCCTGGCAGAAAAGTAAACAGGGTGTCACTGTGTCCTCCCCAAACTGCTCTGGTCCTGTTTGATTGACTGATTTACATGTTTGCGCTGGGCAGTGAATGCATTGTGTGAGGCAATTAATTAGCCTGCCCTGTTTTATCAGTACACACAGAGACCACATCCCTGACACTCGCATGAATAGAGATAATCTGTCATCCCTCTGCCTCTTTGTGTATAAATACATGAAGATGCATCATTGCTCAAACGCGCACACATACACTCAAACACAAAACCTCTCTTTTTTGGTCTCTCTTTCTCTCATCTTCTCTTGGTCTGTTTTTGGACGTCCTTTTAATCTACTTCTACTTCTGTCATTTTTTTTAAAGAATAGTGAATTGACGGAGAACTGGGAGTATTTCTTTATTTCAGTCTGATCTGAAAACTCTGAAGTTCATTTTTTCATTCTGTAACCAAGAGTTAGAAGAGCTATATTCTCAAACCAACATGTTTATTTACATGACAATGTGTTTACAATAGGCATCTGTTTTTTCAAGACTAAAATGAACTAAAACTGCCAAGATTGAAGACAGGAGCAGGGTTGAAGGCCTTTTTTGAAGTAGAGTGATCTCCAAGGGCTTTTAACGATGGGCTTGGGTGGGAAGCAAAGAGACTACGGTGGAACTGTGGGCCTGCTGTTTTGGGTCAGTTCATTTCAAAGGCAGTGTCCTTGTTGACCTTTGTGACTCTGTCGGGCAGGTACTATCTTCCCCTCTCTGCTTGTAGTGCTAAAAATCTTTCCTTTCCCTAGGTGGACGGGGTTTCATTCTGGAAGTCTGTGTTCCTGCTGCTTGACTGAAGAGCAACTAAGTGCACCTAGATACCTTAAAATCCTATGTTTAAGTGACAAGCAGGAATCTAACATTTGCTCACAGTACCCATAGCAAACAATTTATAAAAACAAATGTGTGCCATTGCAGCTTCACATTGATTGTACTAGTGCCTCTGGCCAGTAGAATACAAATATATCTTAAATGATCAATTATTTCATACATATTAGATAATTACTGCCACTATATAAAGTAAACCAATCAAATGTTTATGAGTACCCCAGGGGGTAAGATCAAGTGTTTTAATCTGAAGTGAAACAGATTATTGTAGGCAATGTCAGACATGGTTATCACAATTTCTACTCCAGGTCTACATGACAGTGGGATATCAAAAATGAAATGCTTTTTAGGCAAACACTACCCCTATTTCCTGTAGTTCTCGGTAAGTAGGTCAACCCAAACAAGTCTACAATGAGCCAAGCAGCTCATCATGGCTTGCCACACTTCCCTCCCTTTAAATGACATGTGGCACGAGCTACTTTGAAAGAAAAGAAGTGTTAAAGAGTGTGCTCAGGCGTGCATGTGCTAATCTATGTTTGTGTTAGACTGTCTGAACATGTGTTTCGAACCAAGCGAAGCATTGCACTGCGAAATGTAATTTTTTTTTTGGGCTTGCTCCCTTTCTTTCAGCCTATATATGCTCAGTATGGTATTCTGGTGTTGTTCAGTTAAGGATCCAATCTTTTGCTGCATTCAGACAGATAAAGACACATCCATGATGACAAATTCATTCAGCTAATGAGGCCCATGGGGCAGGCAATGGGTGGTGTGTGTAGGGGGGGGCTCCATTCTCTGAATACCCTCGATGCCATCAGCCATCCAACATTCGAACAATTTCTTCAGATAGGTTTTGCAACATTGATTTCCCAGTACACTCTTTATAGTCATATTAAATAATACCAAGCAACAATTTGAATCACTTTCTTAATAAACTGTTTGCCTTATATTGTCTGCATAGTCAGATTATGTTAATCATGAGCAAAGTTTCTTAAAAATAGGATTCAAACAATAGAATTTGAATAGCTACATTATTGTCCCCATCATACACCATCGGCATTTGATTTTGAGAGTCAATCAAGTTTGATGCACAGTAAGTGCTGAAGTCCTGATATTTTGTTTTGACCTTTTTTTAGCCCTGAGTTTCATGTGTGAGTTTGTGTGTTTGCGTGTTTGTGTGTGTGGTTGTGTGTGGGTGTGGGGGGCTGGGGGCGCATCTTGGATCTAGCAGGGCTTTTGTGCCAGCCATGATGACAGGCTGGAGTTTCAGTTCTAATATTAGACCTGTATTTCTCTTTGAGGGGGAGAGGAAGCCGTCTGTGCTTCCACAAGCGTGTGACGTCCAGGGGAATTAGCAATGGAGCTTTGAGGGCCATCGTTCTTGGTGCAGAAAGGAATCTGTCAGCATGGTATTAGGGTGGGACATTTTCGTCAGAATTGAGACTACACAGTGACAAGGGCCTACTGTATATGCAGAGGAAGTCAGTATCAGTCATGGGGAGACTAAAGAGAGAGGAAACTAAACACATAGGCAGAGGAAAACAGAAGAAAACGTTGTTCCCACACAATCACAGAATTTCCTTGATCAATTTGCAATCAACTGGAACATTTGGAACATGACAGTATGGATTTGTCAGAGTGACAGTTTGAGTTTTTCACCTTAGATGTTTAGAATCTATTAATGGATACAATTTATGTATGCATGCTCACTTGTTTGCAAAATGTTTTGATTTATATTTGATGTATTAGTGAAACTTTTACATGGTGCTTTTTTGGCCAGGTCTCCCTTGCAAAATAGATTTTGATTCTCAATGAGACTAACCCAGTAATGTAAAGGTATAAAAAGAAAAAAGAAAATTTAATTTCCATTTTATTCTTTGTAATCCCTTTCTGGTCATTCTCTTCGACAGAGCCGGCCTACCATCTGAAAACCATGAATTATTAGCCGGAGCCAAGCTAAACCTTATTACCCTGTGAAGCTCCGATAAGATATCCCACCACCACCTCGTCATCACTCATTCCATGATTCCTGTTTTTCCACACAATTTTGCTTCAAACTTACAAAGGGCATTGCTGCTGATAAGAAGCTAAGACTGTTGGTCTTATCTCCCAGCACTTAAAATGACGATGGATCAATTTTGATTGGATCAGAATTTAGCAAGCAAACAACCAATCAGAAATTAGACGAAATTACTCTGCTTATTCTTAAAAGGGCTTTAACTGGCTAATGGCTCTATTCACCTAGAGACAATACAAAAATGCACTGGCCTGTGCATTTGTTATTTGTTTTGACTTTCTTTAAACCTTCTTTTTTCTACTCATTAAATCGGGGCATGTCTTTGAGAGATTATGTTTTGTTTATTTCAGTGCCGAGACTGTGCGCAACTTTGCGAAGATTTACTGGGTCATGTCCTAAGTTATTCAGCCACGTGTCAGTCTGCAGAGTTAATTGTAGGACACACCCAGGCTAATGTGTGCCTGGTTCCATCACACTTGCCTGCTGCCATCAACGACAATGTTGCTTTTCGTTCCCTACGCACTCATTGGTAAACATGAGGTGTATCAAATTGGACGATAGTATCCGCTCTCTCGCTCACTCAGGCATCAATCTGGCCGCCTGAGAAGACGAGTCCGTGTCAGGGGTTCTTGTACTTGGAAGAGGTTCGGTGAGACAGGAGTAATGACCATCCTTCTACCAACCTAACTCTCCCTTCCCTCATCTCACCCGTCACTCCTGGTCTCTTGTCCCTGTTCACTCACAGGTGACATGAAAAGTCATCCCCCTCAAACTGGCTATCGACCGCTGTGTCCTCCCCTGCCCATGTCTTTTGTATAGTTTTCACTCCATCACTTCAAAGTAACTTTTTCTTGTCTTATCTAGTTGTCTGCGGAGAATCCTAAGTTATTTGACACCAGAGGCAGGAGAGACAAGACACGGCTATAACTCATCCTGTCGGAATACTGATAGCACTTTTAATACAGTTTTGAATGGAAATCTAGCTGTGGGACTGCTGTGGGAGATATTAAACTTTGTTTGTAACAGGGTGCAATACACTGCTGTGTACATATTAATTGAAGATGTGTCTCAAACTAACAGAGTCATGCTCTATCTAGGAAAGTTCTTTTTTGTTGTTCAACAGTGATAATATATGTTTTTTCTTTACAAAACCCCAGACACAAATAGTGTGCTACTTCTTCTTATGAAATCCAAATGATCATGAATCCCATCGCCAACCTAGTTCATAGCCTACCCACTATCCTTCAGCTTTGTCTGAAAGCGTCAACACTTTTTCATTCAACAACTCATTGCCAAACACATTATGTTGTGTACAATAAGCTACATGTATACAGCACAGTAAGAACTTTAGTAACACTTTATCCAAAGGAAGCCTTTGATCAAACGTTTTTTTCAATAGATAGTCATGTTACGGTAACGGTATTCCAATCGACCTTTGTGCTATGGCAATTGAGTTGTGTGTTGTTTCAACTGCTTTCATGATCTTGTCCCATTCACAGGGTCACCCGTGTGTGATTGGGACACTGGGAGGGGCAAATGACAGGCACATGATGTAGGAGCGGGCATGTCGCCTGAGGCAGCTGTTCCTATCTGAGAGACTGACAGCTCTGGGCAAAGGCAAGGGGATCTTTAAATCTTCCATTGCGCAGTGGCATCTGTAAATATTCTTTATGGCGATAGGAGCTCATGAAACATGGGATGCTGTTGACAGGCTAGGCAAGACCGAAACTAAAGCCAGGTCCCAGCCTACTGTCACCCAGGGGAACGTCACCGCCACTGGGGAGATATATGATGTGGCCCTGCAGCCTCCGACACTGACCATGGGACTTCAACTGTCATTTCAATATACGGTCAAGGCAAAGCTCATGCTACATTAGCCAACCTGGATGAATACGTTTTTGGGAACGTCACCTCTTTCTACATGCAGTTACTCATGTCGAACGGCACTGATAAATAATAGTGGAGAACCGCAGAGAGTGAGTGACCTGCAGTCTCGGTCCGACAGTTGAGTCTCAAAAAGGTGCAGATACAGAATAGTGGGTAAACACGTCACTGTGACTCACAGAGAGGAACATTCAAAGATAACAAAGCATAGTCCCTATTGATGCACCGTGTCTGGTTGGCACTCTACTGTAGAGGTCACTGTTGAACTAAAATTATTGTATTCGTCTTCTCCTCTGTCTGCCTTATTAGTTTTTCTTAAAGCGAACTAGTTTTTTTTCAAAGGAAATAAGAGAACTTCCCTTAATTTAACATTTAGATCACTAGAAATAAAAAATAAATATGTATTCACTAGAGTTAAGTGACTTTCAGTGTTCTATTTTGAATATGATAAATTAAGGATGAATGATTTGGATGTGGGATGTATTTGCAACCCAGATTAGACAGAGGTGCACCACAAGCTGGCTAGTTAGCTCATTAAAAACGCCTAAGGCAAGAGTGACATGAACAGGATTGTACAGTCTTGATCCTGGCATGTACATGAACATAGTATATGGATGAAAACATGCAATGTATGATGTCAAATTAAGTTTGCCGTCAACCTTCCGTATATGGATCACTACCTTTCCCCAAATTTAACGTAAAGAATGGGCCTCCCACCTTTTCGGGCGAATGTATACACAGTGAATAAGCCCATAAATATGCTGTAGCCTACTTATTAGACAGTGGTGGTAAATCAAGTCTATGACAGTGATGTAATAGTAATGCCAAGCTCGGAGGGCCAGGAAGCGAGGAACGAGAGGCTCCTGGGGAGCAGATCAATGAGTGCCTTTAAACAGGGTCACTGTGTTGCGCACACAAAACTCGACTGGGACCGTTCAATTATTCACCAGCAGATTGAACCTCACTCAGTGCATCAGCTGGGAGAGAGAACTCTGTCTGTAGTGTTGTCTCGTAGACACCAGACAAACAGGGCTGGAGAGTGCTAAGCTGCAAATGCTAGCACTGCTTGAATAGTAATGCGGAGGTGTTAAGAGTTGTCCTAACCTCACCAGACAGAACCCCTCAGCGTATAATGAACTTTAACACTTGCCCGTTAATTTCTCTCTCTAGTCCGGTTGCATGCTCTGAGGTGTGAGTTGATTTTGTTTGTGTTTTAGCCCACAGTGATAACATAATATGCAGGATGGACTCCCCGATTTGTTAAAGAAAAATAAAAGCTTGAATATTGTGCCAACTAAAATGGTTGTATTAGAGTGATTGCGCCTGAAAAAACTCTCTCAAAATCTGTCTGAACCATTTGCTGCTAAAGGTCTAATTAGACCAAACACTCCCTGCTTGTCAAACAATTACTCCATGCATGGATACATAAATATATAAATATGAGATGTTGGCAAATGCATGAACAGAAATTGATTTTTACATACAAGATTTGAGCTATACAAGTATTGCTCTAAATTGATGATTTATGTGGATACATTTCTAACGGCCTCTCCTGGAACCATCACCTTATTGCGGTGGAGAGGTTTGTGTGTTCCTATGAACCTGAGGGCTATGTTGTCTGGAACCTTGTGTTCCTGTTAGGGCCTCCCATGGCAAATTGGTCTCAGGCGAGGGGCCGGACTAAGAATGG
>JAVQJS010023219.1:0-28825 GCA_036024795.1 Galaxias rostratus | reverse complement strand
CATTTTTATAGAGAGAGAGAGAGAGAGAGAGAGAGAGAGAGAGAGAGACAGAGAGAGAGAGAGACAGCGAGAGAGGCCAGGGAGGGAAACAGGAGTGGACAGGCAAGAAATGTGCACTGTGAGCAGCAGTGTACCTTAAAGAGCACATACTTCTGTTTAGCATTGCTATGAACCAATTTATCCTGCTCCTATTGCATTTTATGTGCATTAACACTGACCATTTGTAAATTAAGGAGTATAATTTTAGTTGTTGGGAGACAGAGAGAAACCTTTGTGCTTTAAAGTTATCTTATTCAGTACATCCTTCGTATGTAATAGTTAAAAATTATATTTATCACCTGGAATACCAAGACCAAAACCAGACAAATCTGTTTGTGACAGTGTATTAGCCTAGTTGTTATCCATACAAAATATCTAGGGGCACCCCCTGAGTAGCCTATATTGTGCTGAACTTCAGGAAATGCTAATAGAAATTTTTTTATGTCCCCTCCACTTTCCAAAACAAACCGACGCCCTTGATGGCTTGCTACCCCAGAAAAGGAATCAAATTGAATCGGCTTGTTATATACTCAGAATTCACTGGGCCTAGAAGGGGACATATATATGTGAATGCTAAGTCATGTGTATACACGTCATGCCAAGGATGTTCTAATTCGTTATCTACGCAGAAAAATGAGAAAAACTCCATAGGCTTTAAAATGCAGATAATCGAGATATGCACACAAAGCCAAAATAATAATAGGCATACAAATTATATTACGCAAATTCATTATATTTTTTCCAATCGGCACATGCTTTAAACCTATGAGGATGAAGAGCTTATATTTCCCCCCAAATAACCAATTTCTTATAGGCCTGCCTCACATGGACTTTGGTCAAACGCTTGCTTGCTTGCTTGCTTGGGGCTGTCCTATTGCGGTAGCTTACATCCAGCCTGAGCCCCCAAAACACAAGCTACAGGGTATTGGAATGCAACCCTCGTTCATTAGGTTTGAACCTATCGTGACTCCAATGCCAGCGGGGAAAGATCGATGTCAGGCAGAGGCCATTTCAAGCCACATAACAGCCAAAATACACAGTATGTCGTTTAGAGGCAATGGGAATGGCTAGAATTAGCGCTGTTATGGTGCTCTGCTTGTGGTTTAACCCATGAAATTACCAATGGCTAGCTTTTACCCTGTCAAATGCAGCTTCTGTTGATTCAGCTTTCGCAATAACCGTTGATGATTTGTCTAGTTAGGGAACTACATCAGATTATATATCTTATTAAGTGTTAAAATAATACCTTTAACTGATAATCGAATTTCGTAAGAAAATGCCGTTTGAATGAAGGCGTGCTGTCTGAGTTTCATTGACTGCCCTACTAGGATTCCCAGTTAGTAGAAATCGCTGCTGAGTCAGGCGCGTCCACTGCTTTCTCTGCACGGTCTGTTACTCCCTATCTGCCTGTTGGGAAAATTATCTCTCCACGTCAGTGTTTGTTCATGAGACTTTGTTTTATGGGGCAGGCTTATGCTCCATTTTCGTTGGATTTAACAGTGGTATAGGTATTGGACTTAGAAAGTGTTTTTTCCGCTTTGCCTTTTTCTGTTGTCTTGCTGTGTGAATGACAACGTGTTTCATTTTAGCGCATTGGTTGACAGAGCGGTGTTTTCAAAGCCAGCTAGTCGAGACATTTTCGATAACTATATGGTTCGCTTTAGGAATTATCAACGTAAGGAACATAAAAAGGTTTTCGAAACTCTAGCACCGTTTTTGCGGGTAGCGATTTACCGATGTGAGGGATTAAAACAGAGCTTTGCCGCTCTGCTCGTTGCGGAAAAGACTGACTGCAGACCCATGTGAACACGCACCGTGTTAGAACGTGCTCCAGCAGCATTGAGCAGCGGAAAAACGCGGTGACCATGTAAGTTAACCTGCCTACAACTCATCAAATTATGCAAAAGGCAGGGAACCCCTTTTGCTTCTAGCATATTTCTTAATGGCATACCTGTACAACTAGGCTTTAATTGTGCATGTAACAATTTGTAAAGGTGCTGCCTAAAAACTGCTATTTTGGGGGGAAAAAAGAAAGAAGAATATGCTTATCCATCCCTTGCTGTCAATGTCACTCAATCAATGACACAACCATGAAGGCAATGCTGCTGTCAACAATAAAGCAAAGAAAACCATATTTTTTCTTTCCACTGCTACCCTGATTATATTTGACACACACAGTACTGCACTCCTGCAGTGTGTCATCTCTGCTGGTTATATTTTATGTTACGAGACCTATAACTCCTCTTTCTATGTCCGGCACGCTTCAGGTCCATTCACATCGTGGCTCTGGGCAGCGAGTGCCCAGGGGGAGTGGGGCCAGGGGAAGAAGCCATGAGCCAGGGCCAGCTCCAAGGGGGGCTGCTGTGGAGCTACTTGGGCCGTGGTGCTGTGGCTGGACATGGAGACCAAGACAGCAGTGTGTCCAACCCAGCCTTCATGGAGTACACCTCACGTGTGTTTGGAGATGTTGCAGTGGTGGTACGGGATTGTCCTAGTTGGGTAAGGAACGGTGTGTGCAAGTGTCTTTTAGGGATTAGAACCCACTGTGATGTGACAGCCATATAGTCCACTGGCTGCCTGGCTGTGGTCATGTAAGTCTAGAAATAAGTAGCGGTGAATTGTGGATATAAACATATACACAAACATACACACAAACACGTATACTTAATATAATTGTGCCAGCCTTTTGGTACCTCCTCAGCTCTTTGTTCTTGTGATGCACTATCAATAGGAATGTCATGGCGTCCGCCTCTCCACTAGTTCATCCTTAACTTCACACCTCACCCCAAACCCCTGCCCTCAGACAGTTTTGAGCCATCTCTTTGTTGGCAAGACTCCATGGGGCTCTTCAAAATATCTTCATAGCTTCATCATGTTGCCTTCTCCAGGGTCTTTTCATCTCCACCAAAGGGTGTATTGTTTTCTTGGAACAGGTGTGACGTGATGAGACAGCCTAAGGTTGAAGACAGTGAAGGCAGGGTGATATACTGGGAAGAAAGTGTGTATTTATGTTATGCCATTGCCATAGTGAGGGAATGAGTCACCGAGTCTAGGTTTATTCTTATGCTTGACTGTGCAGAGGCTTCTTGCGATGCTTGACTTTTTCTTGCCTTTTCAGCTATGGCTTATAGCTATTGTGGCACTATTGCAATGACGCATGTTCTTATAACAGTAGAAAATGTAATGTAATCATTCTTTGGATGTCTTGCAAAAAGACTCAAAATGTGTCCTCTTTTCTTTTTTTCTTTTTTTTAAAACTTTATTAACATATATTTATGTAACCTTTGCCTTTAGTGATTGATTGCTTGTGTTCCTAATTGCAGGTATTTAGAATAACCATGACTGATGATTTTTAAATAGTAGATGCTGTGATTGCACAAACTTATATAAAAAAACCCACACCAACTCACACGCTAGCCTAGTAGAGCGTTTGAAGGTACTTGAATTGGAAGGACATATGTGAAACTCTTAGCCTTATGAGCATTTGCAAATTTTTCTCTAACATCCTGATTATACACTTCATGTTTTTCTAACTGTGTTTGTATGTTTGCAGGACCTCTTGGACAGTGACTGGGCTAGCGTGCGCAGTGTCCTGGAACAAGCTGACATTCTGGTCATCAAGTACTCTGTCAATGACAAGTTGGCCTTCCAGCAGGTACGCAATGGCTACGCCCCGAGACTCCGCCCACTATTGCGTCACTGGGGTGTACCTGTCATCCTTGTGGCTGTGGGAGCTCGACTAAATGGTGAGAATTGATTGGCTTACAATTGCTCATTTGAGTTTTTCTCATGATGCCGAAAAAAATGTTTTGGGAGTAGGCTTGACTTATAATGAGAATAAATGATTGATTTTCTAAGATTTAATTTGGAGAGTGGAAGAAATTACCTTATCTTGTTCACAGAGTTTATATTTCCTGATATACACAACCTGCACTTGAATTGATAATTGGGGAAGTCGTTTATAGTTAACATAACAAGTCTGGCCCAGACTGTAGAGTGCATGAGTGTGGAGATCTTTCCATCTTGTCCAATTGATAAATCAGTTATGAGCCTCATGCTTCTGGATGTAATCGGTTTGAGCATACAATTGAAAAATTTCAGCCCACGACACCTCCAGAAGGCTTATTGGTGAGCAATGACGTCTCTAAGCCAACCCCCACTATGCTCTCAGAGCACGTCCAGTCATTCAAAAAGAAGTACACACAAACCGCCAACTACTGACAAGAAACATGGAACACTCAGACAGCCAAAAGATTAGACCTAGTCTAACCCTAATTAGAGTCTAGTCTAACCCTTTTAGATATTCCATTCAGGATAAGCTCAGATCATAACATGGTACCCACGCAGATCAAGCATTTATCAATATACTCAAATTGCTTAATTTCTTGAAGATTTTAAGACCAAGAAATCATGCATCTAAAGCGCTAATTGAGGAGCTCTTTATAATTCACTTCCAATGAGTTCATGCTAGCGTTCCCCTGGACAGACTTTAAAATCAGCTTTTTGACTATAAAACTACATTCATTTTACAAGAACATTGGTTGACTCAATTGAAGCAGTATCCAAGCTCACTACACCATAAAGAAAGCCAGAATGGAACTCTGTACAACCTCACATGGAAATGTGATATGTTTTGGGGCTAACACTGTAACGGGATTGTCTACATTAACTGTGCTTAGCAAAAGCTATTTAAGATTAGATGTTGTCCTGTAGTTACTGAATTTAAGCGTCATCCACAGACCCATTTGTTAAGTTTTGCAGCTAAACTTGTCTTTCAAAAATACTCCTTTCTTTATTCATTACTTGCTTTTTTTCTTTTCACTTTACAACTGGGTAAACTGCGTCAAAAACAATTGTTGTGTTAAAACAAATTTGTTTGAACGCGTTAATTTAGATAGCCGTAGGAAATACCCTATATCTGCTTTTTGCTGGCTTGAAACAGAAAGCTCAGACAGTTGGGATATTATTCTTACAATGAAATGCCTAAGTCCATGTGAAAACTTGAGCCGCGTAATGTGTTGAAAGGCATTCATACAGACAGGATGTAGACAGGCTAAATTGGGGTCAAAAGGTGGGGGAGCCACAGATTTTAGTTTAGATCCAAATCCGTTCCACAATGATATATATATATATATATATATCAACTTCTTGTGTACATAAAAAAATCTTTCTGATTTCGACTGTTAAAATTGGTAAATGTAGTCACAAAAAAATATTAAAAGGTTTCTTTCAACTTAAAAAATACAGTAAATTTAGAAGAAAAAAAAAGTTTCTGTAATGTGTTTCTGTACTGTGTTGTGTTGTCTGTATATACAACTTGTTTCTGTAATGTGTTGTGTTTTCTGTATTTGATGCACGTTTCTGTCATCTGAATTTGCAGCAAGTTATCTAAATACTGTGCATGCGTTTTCAAATTGATGTTGAATTTTTCTTAATTTGCTTGTGTTATGTCCATTTGCTTGTATTTTCTGAAGTTGCAGGGCGTGGGCCTCTCGGGGCCACTGTATTTTGTGCTACTCACATAAACTGAAAAATGTATTTGCTACACTGCCAATAGTTTAAAGTATTAGTGTGAAGCCTTGCAACTATCTATTCTAGCTAGCTAAATTCGATTATTACATTAGCTAAGATAATCTTTTCAATAATCCTACCTCTTCTTGATGTTAGCGTTTATAGGTAGGCAAACAAAATACCATAATCCTCTAGGACAGAGGTTCTCAATCTTTTGTATCTTAAGGCCTACAACTGATTGTTCAAATTTTTCCAAAGACCTCTTCTTAAATTTGAAATAAAACAAACAAACATAACAAGGCCGCCAACTATCACGCATTGAGCATGATAATCATGCAAATTACCATTTTCACACACTCTCATACCACACTTGGTGGAAAAAATGGACACGTCTCTATACAAGGATTTAAAGTTATGAAACTGGGAAAATGGTGGTGAATGGTCATGTTTGGTGACTGACAAAATTAATAAATATCTGTGTGCGCTCACAAGTGTAGCTACACGTCTCTCCCCTCGAAGCTTTTCAAACAATTGTGAATCTAAATCCATATATTCAGGGTCATGTTTCCTCACCATATACCATGGAGCTTTTATTGGTGCAGGGCTGTCAGCCATATCCCCTTGTTAAATAACTATTTTGCATTGCACACCCGCTAACTAACTGGTAAAATAGGTTTGCGTCTACCTGATGATGTGTTGTGATGCATGGCATGGTGATATTCAAACGCATTTAAGTATTTAAAATAACGCATCTTAATTTGACATTAACTCTTGAGCATGTTTTGATATTAAAAAGAGTCAAAAGTACATTTGTTTTTAATTTTCATGTCTTCATTCTCTATTACTTTTAGGATCCATCCACAACTCACTCAATGGCGCCCTGCGGCCCACCGGTTCAATATGACTGCTCTAGTAGAGGGCTATCAAGAGCGCCTTTAAACTTACCTTCGCCCTGAGATGTAATCACTTTCTTAGTTTTTTTTTATGTTCTTTTCTGTTGTGCCCATATTAGATCCTTCCTTTGCAATCGCAGCCACTCCCTCCCTGACAAAGTGAATGTGGTGCATGTCACCCTTTGCTCCAATGGGCAGGCAATTAATTGTTGACTGCCAATGCTCTGTTGCTGCGATCAAGCACTGTAGTACCTGATTGTGGTGCCAGGTATATCTTCCTTGAGGAAGGCTAGTCTGGCACCCAGAGATCATGTGTTGGAGATTAGCTGCACCTCGTTCATTTAACCCTTGTTTGGCCTGTGAGACTGTTTTAGCGTTCCTTACTGCTTCCTCTTGTTTACTTATCTGTTCTGTCACTAATATGTGTTGTTCCAAATGGGTTGATTATGAGCATCTTAAATATACTTGTGCCAAGTTCGAACCCTCCTCGTCCATGTTTTGCTTGCCCTACGATGTCCGTTTGTTTAACGGCTGCTTTTGTCTGCAGCACGGCTTCTTTTGGATTTATTTTCCGTCCTGTTGCTAATGTGGGTGCTATTTCTCTTATTATTCTATTTTGGGATTCTGTCAGTGTCATTTCTAATCTATTTTTGGTGCACCTAAATTCCCCTGTAAGCCTGGTAAGGCAGCTTCAGAAAACCTTTCTCAAAGAGAGCCAGGCTACTAAGAGATATTTGCGCCCATCACCATTTCTTAGCACAAAAGCTAATTATTTTTTAAAAGTTTTTCAGGGACTGCCTCCATTGGTTTTTCCTATGTCCAATATACAAAATGAGAGCAATCACTTGTGTTAATTTTTTTTTGGGATTAAATAAAAAACGATTTTCAGGGGAGGCTAGTCACTGGATGTACGTCCAGATATGTTTAATGCAATAACTCAATGTAATATTTCACACATGCGCTATAGGAGTTAGTGGAGAGAGATTTGGTTTACGAAAAGTCGAGTAGTGATAAGAGTTGACAATACAGCGTTTAGATAATGGAGTAATGTTGTGGAAGTAACAATTTTTTGAAAAAAACGGCCAAGGCCCAGAATGGGGTCGTTCAGTTGCTATCATCTTGTTTTGGAGCTAGTCAGAGAGTAGACCTACACCGAGAAAGTTCATAGTAAAACACAGGGTAGCTTGGCTTAGCTCCTTGAGTCTAACCACCTTCATCTATAACATGTTCCATGCGTATCTGTCCGAGTAGTTTTAGTTTAATTCAACATTTACGGAGTCTGTAGATTTTGAGGCTCGTTTTACTGACCAATAAGAAAATCTTTTTGACAGCAAATCCATGTCTCCAAGCACTGCCAGAAGTCCAGAACAGTAAACAAGTCCAGCAATACAGGCGGTTTGTAATTGCGCTGCCTGTCAGCCACTCACTTGAGTTTTTTATGTCGTTGTATAAGGTTCCCATATATTCAGCTTTCCTGGCCACCCTGATCTCTAGGCCTCTGTTTAAGTCCATCATTTATACTTCAACCTGCTCTGAGTCTTTAAAGGTAGCATTTGACAGTTTTGGGAGACTGTTGACAAGCTTTTCAATCACAGTCACACTTGTAACTCATCCAAAATGTTATTTATGATTTGCTTGGTTTTGGTTTCTATTTTCAGGCTAGCTGATTTAAGGTTACCACTACGTTTACTTAGTAGTCTTTTAGTAGAAGTTACAGTTGTTGTCAATATTGTCATGTCATTTAAATAGATTGTTAGAATGGGAGGGAAGCGTAAATCTGCCCTTTACTTTTGTCCACTGACAACCCAGTTTGATGCTTGAATTCTATGACCATAGAAAATGCTAAAGGTGAGATTGTATATCCAGCCATGACCAGGCTTATAATTGCATTAGGTGTTGTGGCATCAGAAGGGGCCAGTGCCTCAAACTTTATTTGTTTTGGGGATAACCGCCTTTGTTTGTGGGAAAACACTCTACCCCCCTTTCCATCCCCTCACCATGTCACGGTACCTTTAAAAACTCAAATGCACCATTCAACAGCTTGTGTGGTTCAGATGTAAACGTGTTGGCCAAATCCAGAAAAAATGCACAAAGGTCTCTTTTCTCATGTTTTGCCAATTCAATTTGCTGTGAAATTATGCTAGTGCGCTCCGGATACCCACAGAGGCCTGATATGCCTGCTTTCTGTACTAAGGTGTATTTTGTCACTTTTCAATCTTTCTCTTTGGGAATCAGCTCTCCACTGGCACGACGACACAATCTGGAAGTAATACATTTTTTCCATGCCAGGTTTAGAAGTTTCCACAGGAAACATAGGACATCAAGGGTATTTTTATACAGCCTGTAGGTTACTTTGTTGGTATATCCTGGTACCGATGCAGCTGTTGCACGTCCAACTGCATTTTGTACTTATTTGATGTGATGGTACAGCCACGAGCCAACCTATTCATTGCATTGGAGAGTGCAATCAAAATAGTCACATATCAGGTAGACAAACACGGATCTATATTGATCACCCAGTATACAGGCTTATGACATGCTGGTTGGGCGGTTGAGATGCCTTCAGAGAGCTTTGGAAGGTAGCAGGGGGAAACTGGTGAAAAGTGCTGCTGGATGACTGAAGGGTGGCAGAGGAATTGATTGGAATCTTTCCACACTAATGTTTAGAGAAAAGAATAGTCATCTAGGGAACAAGCACAAAAGACACGCCTTGTATGCTGTCTAACGCGCACATACACTCGTGCATGTGTCTGTGCCTGGCTTATAGTTGTTTTACTGGCAGAATAAAAATGAATTCCTGTCCCTGTCTCATAGCAGGCCGCCTCACTCTCTCCCTCTCTATCGTTGACTCATTTGTACTGTCTCTGTCTCTTAGCAGGCCGCCTCACTCTCTCCCTTTCTGTGTTTGCCTCCTCATTTGTACTGTGTCTGTCTCCTAGAAGGCCGCTACATGCGCTTCCTTTCTGTCGTTGAATCCTACGTTGTACTGTCTCTGTCCCTCTATCATGTTTATTTCCAAACCCTATTCTTTCTTTCTTTGCTTTGATCTTATTAGCATTTCTAAGGATTTGTTGCTAGGACGCGCATCCCCAATGTTTTTCGCTAAAGCCTCAATTGGATGATGATAACCAACGAATTATTATATCTTATATCTTCCCATACTTTTGAGCTGGAGAAGGTCAAACCCAGTCTAGTGCCCATCCCATTGCACACACTCATCTTTCCAATGCCTTCCCACCACTGTCTCAAGACGAGGGCCCCCCCTGCACCTGCCCCCTGTGTGCTTCAGACTGGAGCAGCTGTGTGCCTCATAGTGAGGGTCTGCAGCTGTCGCGGGACCTGGGGGCCACGTACCTGGAACTGCCGTCCCTCAACCACGTCTTTGTGGGACGCTACTTTGGCAGCGTGGTGAGTGTTGACCGTTGACATTTAAAGATGTCTTACTTTTGTTTTGTTTTTTAAATGAATGTCCTCTCTGATTGTGGTGTTTTCCCACCTACCCACAATTTGTTTTTTTAAAGCTCTTTTTGGTCATTGACAGTTAAGTGTTTTCATCAAATGCACAGTTTAACAAGGGGGCTTTCCTGACAATTCCATTCTTAGTACAAGGAGCACACCAACTAATTGTACACTACACATCAATACTATAACTATATTCAAAATCTACATATAGACACTGGGAGTGTTAAATGTAAGAATGCATCTACATTTCAAGTGAAGGAATGCTGTAAAATAGAACAGTTATGTTCAGGGAAAGGTCCTTTGAGAGGTCAAGTGAACAGTGTGATGACCGGGGTTAGTTTTGCAGGTTGAGAAACCTTGATGGCTGGTTAAATAAAACGGTCTGGTAGCCTGGTAGTCTGAACCAGGCCACTCCGGCAGCAAAATGAACTGTTCACAACCAGGGTGGTTATGGTCTTTGATGATTTGCAGTGCTTTACTTAGGCCCCGTGTGTGGTAGAAGCCTTGAACGGAGGGGAGACGGCTGCCAACGATGTGTTCTGCAGACTTCACCACCCTCTGGAGGGCTATGTGATCGGCGGCCCGTACCAGACCGTTATGCCGCTAGAGAGGACGCTCTCAAGAATGCATCTGTAAAAGTTGGCGATGGTCTTGACAGACTTGCCAAAGGTTCTGAGTCTCCTCAGGAAGCTTAGGTGATTTTGGGCAGTTTTCACTAGGGAGAGAGCAGGAGACTCTCTTCACTGTTACTCCATTGACCTGAATGTAGGATGTTACCCACCCCCTGCCTCTTCCTGTAGTCCAGGAGGAGTCCTTAGTCTTGCAGATGTTGAGTGAGAGGCTGTTGTCCTGACACCATGTTGCCAAGGCGCTGACTGTTCTCTGTAGGCGGTCTCATCATTGTTGGGGATGAGACCCGGGATGGTGGTATTGTCAGAAGCCTCAGGATAATGTTGCTGCAGCAGGTGAACATGCAGTCATGTGAACATAGCATACAGGAGGGGGCCGAGTATGCATCCCTGAGGGGCTCCAGTGTTCACAGTAGAAGAGGTGATGTTACCCATTCTCTCCGGCTTTGGGTCTGCCTATTAGGAAGTGCATGACGCAGTGATATAAAGATGAGTTAGGGGCCAGGTGCATGAGCTTGAGGACAAGCTTAGAGGGTGCAATGGTGTTGAATGCTGAACTGTAGTCTTTAAGCAGCATTCTTAGATGTGTACAGGAGTCATTGAAGTCGAATGATGCAAGTTGAAGTGTTATACTTGCGTCATTCTGTTTCAATCGTTCATGCAGTTTCAATCAATAAATCATCAATCAAGCGGGAAAGCTAATGTAAACGCTGTGTACTCAGTGTTGTAACCCTGATCTATATCTTAAACTATGCTCTCGTGGGTTCTTGAATTATTTGAGGGAATTGGGCCTGGAAAGTCCTTGAAAAGTCCTTCTCACCAGTGAAACAAAAAATTATTCAGTCTGTCTAAGGGCAGTGATAATTTACAATTTGAAGCTAAACTGAAGCACTTGACAGCAGCTTTTTAAAAAGCAAAATGTCATCATTTAGGTGCGAAGTGCTCCTCTGGATGGTTTTCACCAAACAGGTAGCCTCGGTTCACTTTGTTTCCACTGGTGGATGATATGAGGAAATGGAAAATAACTGCACATTTCCGTCCTGTTTTTTGTTTCTTTTCGGTTGAGGTTCCTTGCACGCTGCCCATGAGAACTTAGAACTTTAATCTACAAATAAACCTATGATATATCAATATATCACAACCTGTAATATGTCATAGGTTGTGACGGAGATTACAGGTATGCACCTCATGACGAAGACAAATCATTTTTATTGGATAGTCAATGAAACCCGCCTACATTCTGGAGTAACTGATGGAACAAATCAATGGTTAGGTACTGGTTGGTACGGGTTAGGCACCGGTTGCAAGGGTGCTATTCCGAAACTGTTTGGTGAAAATGTGCTTTTAGCAACCTTAAACAAATCTTACTATGTTATCTATTTATTTTCTTAGTAGTCTGAACATGACAAAAACAGCACAAAGAATTGACTGGCATGGAGAAGAAAATCTCAGCATTTAAGAAGAATAGATAATTGCGCCGGCACCACCAGTAAACGGAGGCTGTCCTTTCCTTTAGAAAAACAAATTGATCTCTCTCAATCACATGCTTTTCTTTGTTCCGTCTGTGGACAGCGAATGTACTGGCAAGCCAAAATAACAATGAACTGTATTACGTGCCCTCCATGACTGAAACCTATGACAAAGGTGCCTTTTAAAATGTTGATGCTAGAATCATCTTGTCTTGTTTAGCTGGAATACTTCATGATTCAGTGTTTGAAGCAAAAGGCCAAAGAAAGACCCGAGAAAAGACGAGCAAACAAGCTGAACGAACCACATCCTCCCCACCTGGAACAGCCAGGTAAGACAAACACGACAACGCTTGTAGTTGTGAATGTTTGGAACAGTGGGGACACTGTCTGTATACATGCATGCCTCACAGAGGGATCGAAAGGCATCATTGTGCACTGCATTTGTTATGCCACGTTTTTACACATCATTGTGACTTGCATAACAATTCAGGTATTTGAGATTCCATGGATGGCACTTGTTTGGGAATAAAGCCATCCTAGTGGGACTCCTTCATTATTTTTGCTGCCATTTTATAAACTCAACTAGCAAGTGTCACCTTTGTCCAAACGCTGCTTTTTATTGTACCCCGCCCCATCTCTGTTTTTGGAAAAATACTGAAAAAAAAAGTGTTGAAATAGAATTGTCTGTAGACGCTGCACCCTGCATGTGTTTGAAGCAGTCCTTTTGTCAGTGGGGTCAGATATATGTTTGTGCTTTAAATAACATGAGGCTGTTTTTCCCTGAGGCTGCTGTGATCACCCTAATGTTTTATGTTGATGTTTTCTTCTTAGGCAGGGCTACTGTGTAATATATATATCTATCTTTATAAGATTCACCTGGTTAAATAAAGGATCAAAACGTATTCAAATTTACTTTCAATGAGTATAGTTGTTGCACACATTTGGCCTTTGTATGAATTCCACATCTGAGACTTTTGTAACCTAAAATCTTTGCTTGTTTCGAATTGGAAATTCAAAAGCGCAGCAAAGCTCAGTGGCATACAGATCACACTTACAAAAGCACAGCAAAGCTCCATATCACACATATCACACATACAAAATGATCCTGCAAATGTCATGTGAATGACAGATCGTGCACCCAAGGAGTTGAAGCAAGTGACTAAACCTCCTCCTGCCTGCTCCTCTCGTCCCATCCTGATAGCTCGTCTGCCCCCCATCCGTGTTGGGGAGTCCAGCTTCTCCCAAGACCTGCAGTGGCTGCTGGAGCGCGGCGTCCAGTTTGCCGACGTAGCCTTCTATGCCGGCGACTCGGGGAAGGAGCTGGGGTGGGCGCATGCAGCCGTGCTGTGTGCAGTCAGCCCTTACTTTAGACAGTTGCTGGTTGGACCCAAGGCCAGGTGCGTAGCATACGGTTCATTGTTAGAGGACAGCAGGTCCGCTGACATGGTGGTAGTGTCAATTTGTGGGACATGGGTAGGAGCAGAGGGCAACGACATGTCTCTGGTTAGCTAGCAGGGGAGCCCTGTCACGCTGGGTGCTTCATAAATAATACATTGTTATCAGTACAAATTGGTTTGGCTGTGAAAACATGTGACCGTTGATAACCGCAATACTTAGCGCAGTACTTGCAGCTCTGCCACCATCAGTGTGTGTGTGTGAATGGGTGAATGAGAGGCAACGTTGTAAAGTTCTTGGCTCCATAGAGTTTGCAAGACACTATATAAATGCAGTCTTTTGACCAGTTTAGCTCGAAGACGCAGAAAACCCCACTCATTCTCATTCTGGTATGCCAGGAGACTATTTGTTGTATTTCCAAGGGCAACATATAAATGGAAAAGTAATGTGTCCTACTGAAACGCGGAGGACTTTGAAGTCAAAATGTTCACCGCAACTTGAGAGTGATGGAGGTGGACTCTGGTGTGACAGGGAGCGGCCCACCTCGCGGTGCGTGTGCCGGGAGCGCGACGGAGCCCCTCACTCGCTGCTGTCCACCTGGGAGGGAGTCATCGACGACATGCCTCAGACCGACAGCCACCTGGCCGGACGCCTCTCTCGCCTGGTGGTCAAGGACCCCCTGCTGTGCCTCTGCCTGTGGGAGACGTTGATGTTCCTCTACAGGGGTGAGTCCCCACCTCTAGTGCTCCTCTTCAGCGATGTGATTACCCTTACCATACCCGCCAATCAAAAGTGACCACATAGTCAATTTAGGTCAAGGTTAAAATATTCCTTAATATATGCACAATTATTGAATACATTTGTGAATTTATGGAAGTGTGCATTTATGCGCACATCAGTTATTAGCTATTTTGCTCACAGCTGCAGTCAGGAAACTATTTGGAGATTACTGTAAGCCGTTTATACATTGTATTGGTGTTGCTATGAGCAGCCAATGCCTAGATTCATTATATAAGCCCATTACTTTCAGTTCATATCCAGCACTTAGCATAAGAATTGTTGTGGCCTAGTGGGACTGGTACATGATAACCAAAAGGACACGGGTTCAAACCACTAGTGTGTCCTTGAGCAAGGCACTTAACCCCACAAAGTGTCATGGGGAAAGGTACCTGTAATCTCATTGCGAGCCACTTTGGATAAAAGCGTCTGCTAAATTATGTAAACGTTAACAGATATTAATTGAGTGGATGTTCTACTTTCCAAAGATATGAACTATCTTTAAAATCATTAAGATGTGGTGCTGTGTTGGTCAAATAGAGAGTCCATGCTGTTTGCCTAGGGTGGAGGGTTAAATAAATCTCCCATCTCTTATGCAGTGGTGTCCAAGTCATTTTCCATTCTTATTTTCTCCTGAACCCAATCTTTACACAAATTATTCCAGTCCCAAATGTCAAGGCACTAAGATTAAACTGGACCATCTTCAAACCTTTCACATCTACAAGGCTTCTTGTTATAACAGAGTTAAAATCTGCCACATTACTCTGGGGTGCGGTTGGGTACATCCATATGATACATCGATAAAATGGCACCTTAAGTTTTACCTACGTCCAACTGCTAAACAAATATATAGTCTTGTAAAGTGTTTCAAAGATGTTAACCTCACAGCGTTCTCACTAAGCTAGGCCCTCCTGCATAACGTCTCAGAAGCAGTGTTTCTATGGTGGTAAAATATATGTATTTTATGTGCACAACTGTGTGTGCTGTTGTATATGCGTGTGTGTGTGCTTGATGCTTAATGCTCTACAATGTGCAATTGCAAAGAGGGCAGCTCTGTATTTCTTTGTGAGTGTGTGTGTGCGTGCGTACGTGCGTACGTGCACGTGTGTGTGATGCTCAGTTGGGTCTTGGGGGAGGGGGTTCAGCAGGGCGGCTCTTCATTACACTGAGGGCTTAATACACACTGCTCCCATGGCAGACTACAGTGGCCTGGTCTGATTCATGGCTGCCTTTCTGCACGCATGTGAGCCACGCTGACGACACCGCACGTTCCGTTCCGCGACCCTGTTCACTCCACAGGGTGGGAGCATTCGTTTGTGTGTGTGAGCCTTTGTGCGTATTGGTGGAACAGAGAGAAGATACAGAGTGGGAGAGCTGATAGGTGGTCTGGGTGCGTATTTGTTTGTTTGGAAGTCAAGGGTTAAAGACACTGAATGAATGTGATACGTTTGTGACAGAGAATTTGATAGTTTGGAATCACAAATTTTTGCTATCACAAATGAATAAAACTGTATCTAAACAAATAAACTATATTTATATTATGGGCCACATAAATGAAAAAATGTCTGGTAAAACGAGAAACATGAATGTCTTAAGTCATTTTCACTGAAGCCACTAAAGGCAATGTTCAGCCTTTAGCTGCTCTTACATAGTTGGTACTGCTGCATGCATTTTGGGCATACTGCATTTGACATGGTATGTTTGGGACAACCTTTTTCTCGCTTACTATAAAGTCCGCCAGTATAAGTATTAAGACTACGTGTATAGTCATTTATCTTGCTAGGGATATGTAGGGTATGCAGTGACTACAAGCATCATGGATCTCTTTCTTTTTGATGGTTATGGAAAATAATTACAGCAAGCAAACTGTAGTCAGCCAAAACTCTCTAAAAATCTCTTGCCCTATGTTGGCTGGGATAGGCTCCAGCCCCGCCGCGACACTGCATATTATAAGCGCTATAGCTAATGAATGGACGCTATATAGATGGTGTGTTTCTGGCGGGATCATTTATTTTTTTAACGAGGCCTAAGATGTCTTGGAACCCCTAGCTGTTGTTGGGATGGTGCAGCTGGAAGTCTAGTTAGTTGCTGGGATATTTACTAAATGCACCCCTCATTAGAATACAGCTTGAATGATGCACGTTTCTATGTGCTTAACTTCTCTTTAGCCTACAAACTCTTATTTCGCCTTTGACAACTACAGTCGAAGCACAATATGCAGTCCTAGAGTAGACTTCATACATAATTGTACATGGTTGTGCGTGTGCAAAGTTGAATTCTTCGAGTAGTTTTACCTGCAAGGTTGTGCCAAGGTTTGAATGTGTAACTGTGTGTTAACACCCGCACAAGCTAAAAGACTTTGCTCTGGTTAGGGTCAGGGTTTAACACAGCACCTTGCTTTAGCTTAATGGAGGTTGTCATCGGTTGGCTGTTTGTTATATGTAACGTATGGCTGCACATCTCAGTGGGTCTCTCTCTCACTGTCAGAACGTGTGACAAAAAAACATTGAATCCGTCATTCGTCATTATCTAGGTGTGGTTAATATTGCAGTTATCATCATCATATTTATACTTTTACCTCCATATTTGATATCCATTCAAACTGCAGTAAAAAGCAATCCACCAATGAACGTAGTCAATTTGTGGTAAATGGATTCATACTGTGTCACATTAACTATTCCAGTAAATGACTTGGCTAATGATGAATAAGCAGGATAAAGGGGCGGTAGTGTGCTATCTTGTGTTTGGAATTAATCTTAGGTCAATATGTATTCCCTAGATGGTTTAATAGTTTTCTTTTCCTTAGCCTCTCTCTGCCTATAATTGTGCCCTGGTCAACCCTCCCCATTCATCCTCCAGAATAGCCTTGGCTTATTTAAAGGCATGTGCATGTTGAAGTAAATGCTTGTATTCCCCTGAGTTGTTCCTTTACTCAGAAGAGCATAAAAGCTTGAGCTTGGAATGAGAGTTTCTCTTAACACCAGTTGAGTCATATAAATTGACTGCATGTCTAGTAGTCCTGGATGCAACATGTATTTGTGTGGGTTTCCGGATTCATCCCAGCATCAATAAACATGCTCCATCTTCCTATCATTGCCCTGACCTGTCACTGCCAATTGAAATAAAGTCGGTGTGTGTGTGTGTCCTGTGTGTGTGAGCAAGTCTGTCGCAATATGTTGGGTGAGCAAGTCTGCCGCAAATTGGCTGCCGTGGTATCACTCAGACGGAGTGTTGTGTTTAATCGCTGTCGGTCCATCCGTTGGTCATTCTGTGTACTTAACCGGCAACCAATTAGTGTAAAGCCCTTCGAGTAATGAAAAAGTGCTAGAAACTAAATGCAATGCATTCGTATTTAGGTGTGGGGTTAATGGTTTATACTTAGGATAAAACACATTTTCTGTCACAATAAAACATTTTGTAATGCACTTGTTGATGTGCGGAGAACAGTGTAGAACAGTTTTGAATGTGCTGCGCGTGATTATGTTGAATATATTTCATTATACCATAACAATATACCATACATAATATACAATAATATATATTTTTTTATGATTATATTTAATAGTTTTGTGTAACTGTCCATAACTTGGTGATTTTGAATATTGTGATGGATGATTATATTTGATAGGTTTGTGTAACTGTCCATAACTTGGTGATTTTGAATCCTGTGATTGATGATTATATTTGATAGGTTGGTGTAACTGTCCATAACTTGGTGATTTTGAATGCTGTGATGGATGATTATATGGAATAGGTTGGTGTAACTGTCCATAACTTGGTGATTTTGAATGCTGTGATGGATGATTACATCGAATAGGTTGGTGTAACTGCCCATATGTTGGAGATTGTGAACCCTGGGATGGATGTTCTATATGATCCTTGTCTGTGTGTGGTGACTACAGGGGCATGGGAGTGGGAGCACCTCCAGGAAGCCCTCGTGGAGAAGCTGAAGAACAGTCTGGCTGTGGCTCAGCTGATGGAGCGGGTCCGCTCCTTTCTGGGCCGGGACAAGGTGAGCGACCCCAACAGCCTGTTGCCCCTTTGTGGTTAGACGCCGTTATTAGGACATGTTAACACGACTGTTAATAGCGGAATGGCATAATTGTTGCACCTATATCACCTCTCCCTAAGTGCCATCTCTCTCTAAGTTTCACCTCTCGCTAAGTGTCACTACCGAGAGAATTTTTGTCGCCGTTTTCAGACACGTTCTCTTTAATAGAATCAAGTGTAGATTTTAAGTAAGTCTTAAGTTAATTCCTACCTTCATGTTCTGTATTTTGCCTCTCTGTCAATATAACAGACCCCCTTACAAGCACACACATTTACATTTGTATGTATGACTATAGGTAGGTGATATCGGATGTAGGATATTTGTATTACAGCATAGGTGCATGTGAAAAGTTTCACACGTCATGGCAAAAAAAGGAAACACCTTTAAGCCATACAATGATACAGTCCGATAGGCTATCAACTCAGTGTTTAGTATACAATATTTACAACAAAGCAATTCTAATTAGTGTTAAAGTGTAGTGGTTTAGTGTTAACAACTTCAAACTAATGGGAAGAGGCAAAGTTAATTTGATAATTTTTTTTAAAGCTTGTAAAGCTGGAGCTGCCTGTGTTATTAGTGTTTTGCAGTCCATAAGTTAATCTAATTGTCGTTTCTCGATAGATTAAGGCAACCCTTTCGCAAATGTCTCTCATCACATTCTGTGTATGTAACATTTCACAGTGGATTTAAACGTGGATTTGTTTGTGTAGAAGGTACAAATGTATGCCAGAATATTATAATATTTCATCTCATCAGCGCTGTTTAGGTTAGTTTTACTTTAAGGTGCCACCACACTGAATGCTTTTATGTGAAGTCATGCAAAAATATGCAGAGATGAAGTAACATTGTTAATGAAGTCAAATGCATTGTAGCTGGAATAAAGAGTTTAGTCTTTTTGGAATCCAAGCATGGAAGACTCCAATGTAAAGCTCCTAAAGGGACACGCATGGTTGCAGTGCCTAACCCTTGAACCACATGCACAATGTGACACGTGTGGATGAATCTAGGCTTCCCTGGGGCAGAGCAGAGAGGAGATGACATGCACGGCCAGGATAGCGATCTGAATGTACAAAGATGTCGTCGAAAGATTCCTGCTGTAAAAGCTGCACGACATTTGTTTCCGAAGCTGCAAAACATGTTCCATAAGTCAAGTGCACGCTTGAACATTTTACAAATGTAGATGATTTTGGTTTCATTTGCAACCATTTCTGTTAATTCTTTAGCGTACTAAAAGAATGTCCCAACTGACCACAAAAACCAAGTAATTATAATTTCCCATTATATTTTGCTGAATTTTGATATAAAAAGCATTATGAGGAACAGATCTATTTTTATATAGAAAAAGGCCTGGGAGCTACCCTGGCCACCAGTCTATCTCTCAGCGTTATCCAGATGCATTGTGGATGTCTGAGCGGGGATGGCTAGCCTTAAAGCACAGCAGGCAGACGGGCTGTTTGTGGGCCCAATAGAAACGATGCTATCAAATAGCCTGCCCCACATTGTTTTAGAGGAATTCCAAGAAAAAACTGTGAGTTAGAACATAGTAACTTAACTTTGTGTTCCTTGAGGTGTCTGTATGAATCTTTACAAATGTGTATATGTGTATAGCCCCTGGGGATTGTGTACGCATGCAGCGGGTGCTGACTCAGTTGTCTGTGTGTGTGTGTGTGTGTGTGTGTGTGTCTCGTGTATTTACAGGGCCAAAGGGACACACCAAATGCACGTGCAGCTCAGCTCGGCCCACAGTCTCTGGTCAACCTGTTCAACTCGCCCCTCTACTCAGACGTCATCTTCATGGTGCAAGGTAAGTCCCCCCCCCCCCCACACACACACAAATAGCGGAGGAAGGTCAAGATCAAATGACTCATTCCTGGGCTTTAAGGAGCCTGTTCATGGGATGTTGGATGTTGTTCATTCTGAGTAGAACGATAGTTTTACAGTATGTATAGTGCAGGGGCTGACACAACACAACTGTCAACTAACCCATTAATGGAACATGCAACACAATACTAGGAAAAGCCTTGTGGGTGGTTCGAGCTATTTTATATGCTACACTCATCGTAGTAAATCATTACCTCGTAATAGGCACCAAGCTTTTCCTGGTAAATCAGGGATAACGTCTTAGTATTCCTTACATTGTATGCAATTGAGTACCCAAATGCCCATTGAAGTGTGTACTGTTTGATACATCCTCTCATGTTACATTCTGCTGCAACAATAGGCTATTTTCAGGCTTCGAGAGCGTTCAACAGTAAACAAGTTTGTGGGGAAATACAATTCCACCAAAATGGAAAGTGAGAAGAGACCGAAATTCACCACCTCTTTGGCCAACTTTCTGGGAAAAAAATGCCCCCTGCTGCTAATGTTTACAACGCAAATATCCCTGCGCTCCCTCCTGTAATCCGAAATAGGGTCTCCATCTAAAATAAAATACTGGGCATCCGGAAAGTATTCATACCCCTTCGCTTTTTCCACATTTCATTATGTGCCTAATTCCAAAAATGTATTGAATTAAACAAAATTCTCAACATTCTGCACATAATATTGCACAATGATAAAGGTGGAAAAGTGTTTTTGAATTTTTTGCAAATGTATTGAAAAAAAATTACATAAAATAATAATAATAAATAAATAAGAATGATAAAAAACAATACATTAAGTCCACATGTAATTAAGTATTCACATCCTTTAATCAATACTTTGTTGAAGCACCTTTGGCAGCAATTACAGGCTGAAGTCTTGTTGAGTATGATGCTACAAGCTTGGTACACCTTTTTTGGGTCAGTTTCTGGCTGGGCCACTCAAGGCCACTCTCCCAGTTTCTGCCGCTGAAAAACCGCACAGCATGATGCTGCCAACACCACGTTTCAGTGTAGGGATAGAATTGGTCAGGTGATGAGAAGTGCCTGGTTGCCTCCTGACATGACGCTTGGCATTCAGACCAAAGAGTTACATCTGGGTTTCATCAGACCAGATCATTTTGTTTCTCATGGTGTGATCTCTGAGAGTCTATTAGGTGTCTTTTACTGAGAAGTGGTTTCTGTCGGGCGCCTCTACCATAAAGGCCTGATTGGTGGATTGCTGCAGGATGGTCGTCTTTCTGGGAGGTTCTCCTACCTATACAGAGGAACACTGGAGGTCTATCAGAGTGACCATTTCTCCCCTGATTGCTCAGTTTGGCCACGCAGCCGGCTCTAGGAAGAGTCCTGGTGGTTCCAAACATCTTCCATTTGCGAGTGATGGAGACCACTGTGCTCGTTGGGACCTTCAAAGCAGCAGAAATGTTTATGAACCCTTCCCCAGATCTGTGCCTCTATACAGTCCTGTCTCGGAGGTCTACAGGCAATTCCTTGAACTTCATAACTTGGTTTGTGCTCTGACGTGCACTGTAAATTGTTCGACCTTATATTAATAAGTGTGCAGGGTGTTTTCAAATCATGGTCAATCAATTGCATTTACGACTGGTGGACTCCAATCAAGTTCTAGAAACATCTCACGGATTACCAGATTACCAGAGGAAATGGGATGCACCCGAGCAAAATTTTGAGTGTCACAGCAATCAATGTGAATACTTACGTACATTTTTTTTTTTTTTTTTGTACATTTGTAAGCTTTTGTCCCTTTCTCAGTATGTGATATTGTATGTAGCACGTTGAGACTTTTTTTTTTATTTAATCCATGTTGGAATTAGTCTGGAGAATAATAAAATGTGGAAAAAGAGGAATGAACACTTTCCGGACGCACTGTGTACTCTAATCTGACAGCATGTAGTCGCTTTAATTTGATGTAACTACAAATAGCCTAAAAGAATATTGAGAGTCAAACAGATAACGGTCACTGTTCTCTCACTTATCAACAAACGTGATGTAAGAGCGCCAGTGTAGTCCTGATCGGGTCCGATTGATTGGTTTACCTCGGGGTAGTTGTAAACATACCTGGAGTCTGTCTGAGAAAGATTAGGACCAACATCACGGCCTAAGGGAGATGTTGCTCTTTCATACACTGACTGCTGTTGTAACACTTCCCAATTGTTCCTCTGAAAACAGCAGAGAGTGTCCAGATGTTCAGTCATTCCGACCGGTGGCTGGAGTCTGCTTCACCGAAGTGCTGACAAATTGCTTAAGCCCACTTCTCTTGTGTACAGAAATCCCTTAGAAATCTACAATTAGTCGTTAACGAGTCAAAAACGAACTATATGCTTTTCTCAAGGGCCAAACAGTTCGATTGTAAGGCTTATAACATTTTCTCCCTTAATGGGGAGTGTTGCAGTTTACAAATACTTGGGATTTCATTTAATGCAAAGTTTAAGTTGTTGTGCTTAAACTCAACAAAGAAGGTTTGCACTGTACTAAGAATAAGGAAGCTTGGGGGCCTCTATCCAATGCAGGGTTAATTGGTACAGCTGTGTAGTATCTTCTGTTAGAATGCCTACATAACGCTGTCCCATTTGTTTGTGGTTGTGTTTTAGGGAGTGTGCTACCGGCTCACAGGGCGGTGTTAGTGGCACGTTGTGATGTCATGGCAGCCATGTTCAGTGGGAAGTACGCGGAGGCCAGAAGTCGGGTGGTGCCCATTCATGGTGTGTCCTCAGACACCTTCCTGTCCTTTCTGGAGTACCTCTACACTGACACCTGCTGTCCTGGTGGGTACACTACTGGGCACTGCTCCTTGGCTTCACCATCGCCTCATAGAGATAGCACAAAGGAGATTTGGATTGTTAAATAACTGTTAAAAGTTCTACTTATGTTCAACACACAGAGGGAAGGTCTGCTATAAGGATACCTACTGGTTATATGGTTGTTTCACTGGAGGTGTAATGTACAGCATATTTCTTGTGAAGACTAATCTGTAGATTGATGAACTAACTGGCCTATTAACTGCTATTGTACTGAACCAAAGTGTTTTGTTTCTAGGAGAATTTCAATAATTTTTATATCTTGCTGCTGAGCCTAGGTAGTCTGCTAACCATTGTAAGCTATCTCGCCATAGTCGTTCCATGTGATAGCTAGTAGTTGGCTTTAAACTATACCATTAAAGCAACAAGCACGGTGCACTTTGGCTCTCACACACACCAGTGTGTCCATTAGGACAATATACAGTCAGACATTGGGACCTTACAATTGACCACATTTGAAAAATTTACCTTGCGTCGTCATTAAAGGTGCAGTATGTAAGTTTGAATGTCTCCTGCTTACGGCGTCACCCTCCATACAAAAGTATCAGTAGTATGTGCTACTTGTAGTTGCAAGGCCCCTGAGGTTGTTGCATGTCGTCGCAAAAAAACTTGGCTTGTCAAATCACCAAGCGCAGTTTTAGAACGTAAGAATCATTGTCCCAGACTTTTTTAGAAAATATTTTTTTTTATGTCTGGCGATGTGCATCAGCCGCGTTACTTTCTGTATAAAAACATACAACCGTTTTCCACATGGGCTATTGAGATGAGGCAATAACAGTTATTTTATGCATGTGTTCCAGCAAGTGTGCTCCAGGCCATGGCGGTGCTGGTGTGTGCCGAGATGTACCAGGTGAAGCGTCTGCAGCACCTCTGTGAGGTGTGCGTTTGCGCCTACCTCCAGAGCATGCCCAGCCGGGAGCTGGCGTCCACAGGCATTAGCGTGATACGCCTACTCCGCAGAGCAAAGGTGGGGGATTTAGTTCGAGTCTATGTTTTTTTTTCTACTCTGTGGCAACTAAAGGCAAATGATTCGACACATCTTTGCACCAATGGATTGACAGTGCTCAATTACCGGTTTATGTAACCACGTGATCTCTCTCCAGATAATTTCAAAGAGATTTAAAAGCAAGCAAACATGTCTAAAAAATGTAGTTTAAATTCATTGAGCAACATGTTTTGGTCAATTATTTTCAAATGGTGCAGCAGCCATAAAAGCTGTTATTTAATTCAGTGTCCTGGCTTTTGGTACAGAAAGTGTGTAGCAATTGTGCGACTGAAAAGAGAGCTGTCTAGCACTCTTTCTGTGGTATGGCCATACCTAGGTAGGATGGGATCAGACCAATAATTGACTTGTACTGTGTATAAAAGTATGCAAGTGTGTGTGCATGCTGCCAGAGCACGTCGTCCGATCTGAGACTAGCGCTCCCAGTGGTGAGTCAAGGCGTTACAGTTGGTAATGAATCTAAGGGAGGTGTGGTAAGATGTGTCAATCATATGTAGAGCCTGAGCACAAGCATGCATTCATAAAAGATTCCAAATGTCCGACACAGGTAGAAATGTGGCAGCGACTAGTCTCTTTTTTGACATTACAAGAAAAACACAGGTTGTATTTCAATCCGCATAAAATATTTAACTGGCGTTTCGCATCTGGAGCGAGATCATTAATATAAATGGTGAATAAAAGTAGGCCAAACACAGAGCCTGAACATCAGAGTAGGTTTCTTGTTGTGATTGCATTGACTAGCACAGGATAAAAAAAAAAAAATATTTAACTCTTGGCACTATCAATGTTACGAAGAGAAATGGAAAGAGTCCAAATTGACGATATTGAGTGTTTTTATACCTGAAATCCTGGATGAAGTACTTTAAAACTTGTACCATGATAAAGGCTCTTCTTTCACCCCACCCTCCTTCCTATAATGTTATGACTGATATAAATATAAAGGCTGTTATATAATCCTGTCTCCCTTCTGTTGTTAAGGCCGTATTGTTTGTTAGAATTCAAATTGCCAGTCCACCGATTCGTTTTAATAAATCTAAAGGTAAAAACGAAATAAAAGTACTATTTATTTATCTTTCTAAATACATTTTCAATCGATGCATATGTATGCATACTAATTCATGGACGTTAAATGTTGCAGATGCATTGACTATTTCCTCTTGCTGCCTTTTAGTGCCACAATGCTGAGCAGCTGTACATCTGGCTGCTCCATTTCATTGCCAATAACTACCTGATCTTTAGCCACAAGCCAGACTTCCTGGAACTCTCAGGTGAGTCATGCAAGTCTAATGTCACAGTGAGGTGAAGGCTTACAATTTTTTTGAATTACACTTTAGCTGAATTACACTTGGGTTGTTTTTTTTCTTTTCGTTTCACCATTTTAATTTGCTTCAGAAAAGTGCAATGTCTTGGGCACTTCTCCCAAAGAGCACACAGCCGGTGATGAGAGTTAAGCGTATAGCGCATTGGTCCATTGGTAATCAGTTCAACATATAGCCGATGGATGTGAAGCATGCAATAGTTCTGGCTGCTGTTCAGGCAATAAGTGGTTAAGGAAGATGTGGACTGGATGCGAGCATGACGTTTGGACTTTTGCGTGAGTGTATGCTTGAGTGTATGCGTGAGCCATAGCTTGAACAAGGAAAAGAGAATTTGAATGCATGGCCCTACAGTATGATCACAAGATGAAGAGGCACGCGTTGTCTTTCCCCCATTGTGTGCTTCAGAGGAGGAGCGGGAGCAGGTGGAGAGGCTGCGTTGGCCGTCCAGAGGCTACCTGCAGGAGCTCAGCGAATACCAGCAGCGGCGCCGCAAACTACGCAAGTCCCGCTGCATAGTCATGTGACCCTGCCCTGCCGCCACGCCCCTGGGGAGAACAAGGAGGGATTTGGTTTTTCTGATAGCTGACGGAACAGGGACCACAGACGTCTGAGGTGGATGTGATTAGAACTGGGGAAAGGACCTCCGGAGACGAAGACCGAGGGAAGGGAAGCAGTTCGGCGCGATCGCGACCCGAAGGGCCGACGTGGAAAAGGAAAGGTCGCGGCCCGAAAAGATGACATCATCAGCCGGCACGACGGGCCGTCGTTGGTCAAATGACGGTGGCGTCATGAGGAGCGGGGATGACTGGAAACGCCACAGGGAAAAGATCAGGAGACTGTGGTTGTCTGTATAATAAGGCCCGTTAGGGACGGAGGGATTGGTGGGGGCGGGGGGTCCAAGCAGCATTCCCTCCTATGTACGTATCTGTCTAAAGGGGAGGTTGTCGTCGAACGGTTCCGAAATCAGCCCCTGGTCTTTAGACTTATTCTGCTTTGTTACACATTAATGGGGGTAATACTGTGATTCAAGTTGGGAGAAAAATCTAATAAGTTATCAGAGTTCTATTTTTGCATTATTTCAGATAACCAGTTCAACATATCTAAGGACCAGGGTTTGCATTATAACTACCACTCAACATATCTACTACTGCAGACTCTTCTTGGGTCTGCGTTGTTTCAAGTCAGAGTTACTTCAATCTAGAAAGTTTGTTTGGTACATACATTTTTTTTAAATACCCTTATAGACATGAACAACAATTGCAAAACAAATGCTGTTTTCCAATATGATGTTTGAATTCTTACATGCTGACATCATACTGACCAGTATTCTTTTGTTGATTTGATGAGGACTGCATACGTTTTCATTTCGTTTACTATCAGTAAAAAGGCAAACAAATAATTATCCTATACATTCTAACCTTTAACCATTCTATGCTAACAATGCCATGGATTAAAAAAAAAATCTACATTTAGATTTTCTTTGGTCACAAGATAAGTATTTTTATGACGACGCAAATATTTTTGTAACTTATATTGTAATTAGACAAATTTTGTTTTGTTACGTTTTGGTGTTGAGTTCACTTGTAAACTTCATAAACCTTTTCGTTACAATGGTCATTTAGGGTAGTGTTGTTTAAAATTCAGTAGAATTATGAATACGGTAGTCTTAATATTACAATGAATATGACGCATTTTAATGTACTGTATTTCCCTATACATCAGGTCATAAGAAGTAATATTTATTATTGTGGATGGGTGTGTGTGTGCGTGTGTTGTGTGTATGTGGGGTGGGGGGGGTGAGTGATCAGGACTGTCTTTTGAACCTTGTGTATGAAATGGTGTGAACCCAAATAGTTTCTTAGCAATTACCAGTGACAGAGGAATGCTGGCGTATCACAATGTCACATATACCTGTATGTCCGTCAATACTAGTTAGCTTATCATAACTGTCTTTGAGTAAATATCTGTTCAAATGGGAAGCAAAGTATTTCCCCATTCTGATGCATATGCGCCCAGCATGTGGGTAATGTAGCGGTGGCCTTTGGCCTTTAGGTCACCTGTTTAGCTTCTAGTTGTGACTTCTGCTCTTGAATAAAATCTATTTTACAAAGAACATGAGGTTCATCATCTACCAGAGTTTATTTGTGAAGCAGAAAGGATGTCGAACCAAGCATCTAAATGCAAGGGTTTTCTAATTGTGTCTACCTTGGGGGATAGCTTGTCTCTATGCCAGTGAAGAGCTTCCTTCTAATTTCTTCTACTGCTCCACCTTCTTGCTGCTTCTTCCCAGTGAACCCCATTGGAACCTGGACATACACAGTCAACTAGACAAGTGCTTTGGGATTCTTTTTTATATAACTGGTAGTATTCCCTATGCCTGAAATACACAGAAAAGTGTATTTGACAACACTTCCAAAATTAAATTACTAATAACGTGAAGGTGCAGTTGATTTTGTGTGTTTAAATACACGTACATACAAGCTCAAATACTGTTCACATGATTTTTTTTTACAGACATTTCTTTACTTCTAACGCGCAAGATATATCGCAATGTCTGTGGGTCAGAGGTTCACTTACATTAACTCGACTGCCTTTGAACAGCTTGAAAAATTCCCGAAATAGACGTCATAGCTTCTGATTGATTATGATGGTTAACCAGCTACCATGACGAGTTTATAAATCCTGTGCGTTTTTCATCAGGTTATAATAATTGACAGGCTAACAATATGCAAAGTCCAGGCATAGGTTAACAGCGGATATCTGCAACGATATCTGAATCGTGTGATCAAGATGTTGAACCAAAACACTTCCGCCTATAGACATAAAGCTGACTTCAACAAGTGGGAACATAGCCTCACAACCAGGGGTCCTTCGAAAATAATTCTGTGGTTTTGTCTGAATTTGCAGTGCATCTCAGTAATGTGTTTTGTCTCTATTTGCTGTGCATTTCCGTTGTATTTCATGTCTTCGCAGCGCGTTTCTGTATTGAGTTGTGTTGTTTGAATCTGCTGTTTTATAAATGGTGCGCATGTGTTGTCAAATTGATGTAGATGTTTTCTTAATTTTCTTGTGTTTTGTCAATTGGCATCAATTAATGAATGAAGATAGGAAAACTTTTGGAAAAAATTACCACATTACTTTAGGTGAACACTATTTATACTCTTAAAACTTTGACGATCTTAGATCAATGTATAAATAACTTTCATGACAAGTTTGGTCAATGACCTTGTAGATAACCCCAACATTAAAGGTGTGCATGTCACCTATTCTATTGCAGCTGCCAGGGTCAAAGGTAGAGTTTGAATTATGTAGATGAGCTCCCATCCATCCATTAGCAGTACCCCTTATCCTATGCAGGGTAAACCCTGGACAGATTGCCAATCCATCGCAGGGCTAACACATAGACATACAAAAACTCACACACACATTCACACCTATGGACAATATAGTCACACCAATGAACCTACGTGTTTTTGGAATGTGGGAGGAAACCGGAGTACCCGGAGGAAACCCACGCTAACAAGGGGAGGACATGCCAACTCGCACAGAATGTATTCATCTTTGGGGATCGCAGTAAAGACTGGTACCACTATAAAGGTACC